>JAGKTI010001719.1:0-16709 GCA_018397915.1 Birgus latro
AATGTAACACACACACACACACACACACACACACACACACACACACACACACACACACACACGCACGCACACCATTCCTAGCCCGGTAACAATAGGGTATTGATTATTTTTCTACCCTTTTTTTGGATACATCACGGAAAGTCAGACCAATCACAATAAACAATAGTCCATGCACGATGCGGCATATCCTTCATTAGGTTCAACCCCTTTACTCCTTTGCCGCATTGTCGATTTTACTCCTGCTACCAATAGATGACTGAATTCTACTTAGGAAGGACCTCGGGTAGGGAAGGGGTTAATGGAGGCTATATCCAACCCCTCGAGTTGAAGGGGTCGAATGAATAAACCAGAATAATTCGTTTTTATAGTGAAGAAGTTAAATAATCATCAGACAAAATGAGGAAGATATTTGAATCCATGATTTTACGTCCACTGCACACGACTGGACATCGCCCAGACTCTAGCTCCTCTCCTACATGAACATATCCCCTTCAGAGTATTTTATTTTTTCATCCTAATCTCCCTTTATTTGTTTTAACCCTTTGCTGTCTATGGTTCTCCACAAGGACTGTTTGGGGTATTTTCAGAGTTGATGGAGAGGTGGGGGATAAAGTTTGGACCTATGAGTTGCGCCACCGTACGTCGCTAGTTATAGGGTCGGTAAGCTTTGTATCACTCCAGCAATACTTCAAGTGCAGCAAACTCGAGGGGCAAAGGATAGAAAAAAATGTCCTGGTGAAGAAATACTGTTAAATAACCCCTTCAGACTGATAATTTAATCATTTTGTTCCTTGCCGCGGTTGGACCATTTTACTCAGATTGGGGTGTAGCCTCTCGTAGTGAAGATGCTAGTGTTTCTTACCCATACACTTACACCCTTCATTTCAGGTTATTTACCCAACTCATGCACTCCCACCCACTACCCACAAGCCAGCCCTTCACCCACACACGCCCACATATCCTCCACATCCCTCACCCATATAGCTTCTTTTGGATTGGCATCGTATTATTGAAAGGTTAGGAAGCTTTTCGCCATCCATTTCTTTATATTTTCATGATTCAGCTTAATTCCCTTCTATTCGATGATGCATTTTTCTAATTTATTCTTGCTATTTTCAGACGATTACACTAAGCTTAGAACACCACGGTACTAAAGGCGTTGATAAAGGTATACATAACCCCTCCAGTTCGGAAAATGTCTCTAGAGCTGAATAAAGCTAACAATAACAAGCATAAAAAAAGTCACCACACTTTTCCCTTGTATATCATCTAAGCTTTGTATATATAGACAAAGCTTACTTAAATAATAAAAAGGTGAATAGTAACGCGACATCTGTGAAAAATTATGAAAAAGATGTGATAGAGAATTTCCGTCAGCTGGCATGTACAAGGGCTTGGTCTCACCCACACAACCTCTCTCAAGTTAATTTTTCGCCCATACGTCATCTCCAGGGTCTTCTTCCGTCCTCACGCGATCGCCCACCGCCCACACACTACTTCCTCGCCCACATATCTCCCCCTCCCCCCACAAGGCTAGTTCCTCCTTCATCTTCCGCCCACATGGTAGTACCTCAGCCAAACACTTGAAAATTATAAACTGCTCCCACCCACACACCCATCGACCATTGTTTATTGCCTGCCCACACACATACAGTTTATTATCCCCACTCACATAACCATCAACCACACACTCATCCTCCTCAAACCACTCCTCCCACTCATACACCCACCACCCACAAACTACAGCTCCCACCTATGCATGATCCACCCTAATTCTACAGCACTCACCCACACACCCGCCAGCTACAGACTACCGCTCCCACCCATTCACCCACAACTACACCACTCACAAACAACTCTCTCGCCCACATACACGCTCCGACACCCACACATATCAACTCACACGCCCATATGCACACCCACAAACACACCCACAGCCACTCCCTCAGCCTCGGTTGGCACATCCTGGTGTCTCACGCAAATCATCCGCATACCCCACGGAGACGAGCAAGAAAAAAAAAGAAAAAAGAAAAAGAAACAAAAAAAAAAAGATAAAAAAAAGGAAAAAAAAAAAAAAAATATTTTCCTTAATTTCAACTGGAAGGAAAAAAAAAAAAAAAAAATCGGACGACTTAATTTTTCGAAATTCTACAATAATCGAGATTTAATTTTCGGCAGCAAAGATGTTACAATTTTGATATCCCAGAGTCTCGAAATTTCAAAAAGAAGTTGTGCTTAGCCACTCCACAGCAATGTTGCATTATATTTTAAAACCCGAAGCGGCACATAACCACTTCAGTACGATGACGTCATATCAGATGCAGAAGCGTTTGTAAGAGCTGCCCTGCCCGTCTGTCTCTCACTAGCGTTTTATTTTTTCCCCTCTCTCTTTCCCCTCAGAAACAAGGTATTTTACTTCCTTAGACTTTAGTGACTTGAGTGACCAGCAAAGCAACACCGCACCGCACCGCACCACCACAACACACCACACCACATCACCACACCACCACACACACACCACACCACATCACCACACCACATCGCCACACACACCACACCACATCACCACACCACACCACTACTTTTCAGTTCAATGACATATATGTAAATTCATTATTGCTACCTCCAGGAGAATTTATTTAGTCTACAAGGGACCTTAGATAGTGAAGGTTGTAAATTAAAACTATAATAATTAATCTATACTTGTAGAAAAATCCCTTCCACATGGATTAAAATGGAGGTAGCAAATATAAAAGAAAATAATACATCATTGCACTGAGGGGGAGTTACTATCTGGTTATCTATTGCCGTACGTGTAATCCCAGGGTTCATCCAGGGTGGCCTCGCAGTAATGCCTCTCAGCTAATCCACCACCACTCACCTACACTCTCTCCTGCCAGTCCAAGCCGCCCTCCCTCAGGTGGTTTTGTAATTGCTTAATGAGTATGACTGGCGAGGAATCACGAGTGTGGAGAGGCGAATGACTAGTGTAAAGTATTGAGGAAAGGCTGCAACAAATACACACATGCGCACACACACACACACATACATACATACGTGCGTGCACCTTACACTTGTTTTTGAAGAAAGTTGGACTAGGAAATGATATAAAGCAAAATAAGTTATAAGACTTTTCAGGATGAATGAATTGGGAAGACAAAAATAAGCAACAAATAAAAGAAGGAGAAACACAGTGAGAATATCTATCTATCTGTCTATATGTACGTATATGCAATGAGTAATTTGGTTAGCTTTTTAACAGAAAACTTAAATGGAAAGAATACAGTAACAAATAAAATGAAAGGGGAAAACAAAAACAGAAAAGGCAAGATAAAAACAAAACAAAACACACACACATACAGGAAAGGGAGGAGGGCTGCAAAATACACTAAAACTGTTTCAAAATACAGTAATCATTCGCAGGTAATGTTACTCCCTGGCCGTACTGTAGGCTCGCGTGCTACCTGTCCTACTCCCACTCAATAAGGGACCAGGGCTGACATCTGGCTCCACAGGTGAGACGCAAAGGTAATGATGGGGTAAAAGGTGGGAATGGTGGAGGATTAGGAACGGTGGAGAAGTAGGAATGGTGGAGAGGGAGGAATAGTTAAAAGGTAGGAATGGTGGAGACAAGAATGGGAATCGTGGAGGGGCGAAACTAATGGAGAAATAGATATGGTGGATAACTAGAACTGGTGAAGGGGTTAGAGTGATGGAGAAAGAAGCATGAAGTAAGACTGTCAGGGAGGTTAAAATGATGGAGGAAAAAGAATGATGAAGTGAGAATGGTGGAAAGGAAAGAATGATAGGAAATACGAGTAGTGGAGAGGTATGATGGTGGAGATACATGAATGATGAGGTAAAAATTATGGCGATAAAAAACGGTGAAGCAAAAAATAATGGTAAAACAGGCAAAATCAAAAGTGGAAATAACAATAAAAGAAAGAACGACAGGGAAGCAGGAATCACAGAAGTTAACATGGACGACATAATGGTGGTCTAAAGGCAAGAACGCTAGATGTATAAAAAGATAATACAGAGATAAACATGGCAGAAATATGGATGGTGGAGGCAAAACAGGTGGAGAAACAAGTATGGTGGAGATGAAAATGGTGGAGAGAGAGGTGGTAAAGAGGCAGGAATGGTGGAGATACAAGAGAAGTGGTTGTATGAAAGGAGGAGTGAAGGGAGCGTGGGGAATGTGAGAGTGATGGTTAGGGAAGGAGTGGCGAACATGTAAGATCAGATACAGAAGGCTAATGATTACTTACTACCGTCTGGATCCGCATGTAAAAAGAAATAGGAGTGGCCACAGCATCTTTCACCCCCCCCCCCCTCTCCCCACCCTGACCTCTGACCTCATATCCTTGTGTGACTCACCTGCCCAAGGGTCGCTACAGGTCAGGCTTACAGGTGTACGCCCCTCATGAGTTGCACACACACACACAGACACACACAGACACAGACACAGACACAGACACACACACACACACACACACACACACACACACACACATAAAACCACTTCTACTAGGCACAGTTATATAATAAATTTCATAAGTATAATATCGGACATTATATATTAGTAAGAATAGGACAATGGAATAACAATAATAATGATGATGATAGCGATGATGGCTGACAGTTTTGACATCTAGCGACTTGAATGATAATGCGAGAGCTAAAGAGTTCCACCGACTTCACCACACACACCCACGATAAGACTAACTGAAAATTCCTGAAAGATAAGCTGTTTTCTCCTGAACAAGATAGAAGATAAGAAAAATATTACTATGTTCAGGTCACTCCCCACACCACACCTTCAACACCCTCTCTTAGTTTATGGTAATTATTATTTTTTTCTGTCTATCGGCTTACCTGGCGAGAATCGACGCCGAGATGTGTTCTGGAGGGGGAAGCGTCGAATGTCTCGCGGTAGAAGTCCTCGGAGGAGTCGACCCGCCCTCTGCCCACCTCGAAGTCGTCCTCGGTCTCGCCGTAGGTGTCACGACTCCGGCTCTGCTTCGGGTAGTCCTCGCGCAGTTCGAAGTCGTCCCTCACACGACCGGGGTGGGAGTGGGAGTGGGAGTGGTGGTGGTCGTAGTCGTCTCTTAACCTCGGTGGATGGTCGTAATCGTCTAAAACTCTAGAAGAGGGGTGGTCGTACTCCTCCCTGCCCCTGGACGACCCGAAGTCATCTCTGTGTCGTGAGGAGCTACTGTACTCGTCCTTCACTCTGGATGGCGAGTGTTCATAGTCGTCCCTCACTCGTGAAGGAGAATGTTCATAGTCGTCTCTTACCCTTGGGGACGAACGTTCATAGTCGTCCCGTACTCTGGATGGAGAATGTTCATACCCCTCCCTCAACCTGTGTGACGAGTGTTCATAGTCATCCCTTATTCTACCTGAAGAATGTTCGTAATCATCCCTTATCTTAGACGATGAATGTTCAAAATCGACCCTCGATCTGGACGGTGAGTGTTCATAGTCGTCCCTGCCTCGAGACGGTGAGTGATCATAATCGTGCCTGCTTCTTGCCGGAGATGAGTCGTACTCATCTCTGATTCTGGAGGAGTGGTCGTAGTCGTCCCTGTGCCTGGAGGGTGAGTGGTCGTACTCCTCCCTGACTCGGGTGGACGGCAGCACGTCGTACTCCTCCAGGCCTCGCTTCTCATAGTCATCGTACTGCTGCTGGCGTGGGTGTGACCTGCTGGGTGCCTGGCCTCCTAGGGCGTGGACGTGGGCGTGGGCGAGGGCGTGGTGGGTGGGTAGTGCCTTCCCCCCAGCGGCGCCGTTGAGCTCCCCTGTGTGGCTGTGGCGCCGCTGCGGCTGTGGCGGGGAGACGGACTGTTAGTTTCTGGGCGCCGCGAACCTCACCTCACTACACTACACTGCCTGTACTCAAGCTAGGCTGCAACCTAAGGCATGGCACGCCACCTCAACATCAGCTTATGAATGTGCCTTTAATTCCACCTCAACATCTGCTCATGAATCTGGCTTTGTACTCCACCTCAACATCTGCTCATGAATTTGGCTTTGCTTGTGCATTTGGAATCGCCGATTAGTTTGGCCCTATTCTGAATATAGTGACATCGGTAAGCTAGGGTGTGAGAGGGTCTACAAGAATTCAAAGGACTGCTACTTCATCTCTACAGTGAGGTATGAGGTACTTGCTACTGGGCATTATTTCCATTCAACACATCACATAAAGTGCAATGTCTTCTTAATCAAATACCGGAGTGTAAGAAAATCAATTCCTTAATAGTATACCTTTGCACTTCCCACTACATCTTGTGAGTTTGGCAACAATCTCTCAGAATATCTTTTTTGAAGTAATTTCTCTCCCTTCGGTCGACTCCTGCACTCCTCCTCTTCTGATTCTCCTTTCTTATCGAACTCTTCTTTATTGATTCCACGCGTCTTGGTGGAGTCTGCCCAGGTTACGCCTTCCTTGAAGTTTCCATTCTCTCTCTTAGCTTTCCCGCTTCGTTTTCTTTCAAGGCTGACTCTGGCCGCCTCCCGCCTGGAGTTGATGATGGCGCCGTTGCTCATCTCCACACCAGAATCCTCGCTAGGGGTCTCACGCACGCCCTGACCGGCATCACCCACCCGAGGCTCCTTCAACACAGCTTCCTCTTGTCCTTCACACATTGGTTTTCCATCTGCGTGGATTTCCATTCGGTTGTACATCTCGATATAATCATCCAAATTGGAGATTTGTCCACCATAACCATCGGTCTGTGTGTGACATAAAAAGTCTGGATTGTAGCAGTACAGTACATGAGGCACTAACACAGGCTAGCACGGAACAACATACTCTCACTCACTGTTGTCTAGGCAAGGCTAGGGTGAGGCAGCAGTGACGGCCGCCGTGACACTACACTAGGCAGCAGCTACACTCGCCAGCACCAACACGGCGCGGCAGCCTACATACTGCAGGTTACGTGAGGGTCTGGGTGGTGTAGGGCAGGGCGACCTGATGACACTACCGGTCAGGCAGTCAGGCGGCATACGTGGCAGAGCAGGGGTGTGGGTGCTCCTCTTCATAGTGGTGGGGGACGTGGAAGGGTAGAGGTGTACTACACGACATGTCTACCAAGTACAGGCTTTCAATATCTACCTTTTATTTTTCGTTCGTGGATTAAATCTACCAGTGGTGGGGGTGTGGTGCATCAGAAGCGATGTAAAGTGATTTTTTCTTATTAAGGGACTATGTTTAATCAGACCTGCTTGCGGCTATAGAGTAACTTACTAGATGTGGGTGTGTGGGGTGCAAGTAAGGTGGCAACGACTATCTTATGTGATGAAATAATGACAGGTTGAGCTGCTAAGATGGGGATGCTTAACTGCAGTCAAAACTAAGGTACTCATACTATCAGCATAAATCAGTGCCTTGCATTAAAGGACAAAGTGCATATTTTGACGATCACACATGTCTTTCACTTCAGTTAGGTCTCGTGTGGTTGCGGAGTCTCGACTGGTAAAAACAATTGAAGTGTGTTGGCTGGTGTGCTGATGCGACCTGTGTGCTGAGGACAAGATGCTGGCGAGGCTGGGGCAAGAAGACGCCGCTGTGCCTGTGGGCGTCTGTGCTGGAGTGAGTGAGTGTGCAGTGCACCCCAGCCGCCACTACAGGGTAGTGCACAGGACACAACTCATGCTGGGCCACGCCACACACACACATACACACTAAGGCTGCTCAATCACTGCTCACTAACACTGTCAACTTGCCACTCTCCTCTGCACTTAGAATTACACTTACAAATTAAAAGCACTCACTGAATAACAAAGCAAAATTTTACTTCAGTAATATGCATCGTTGGTGAAACCAAAACAGATGAGTAAATATTTTTCCCCTGGAGAGTTGTATAACATGTGCCATGAGTTTTCTGTTCTGTTATACACTACACATTCGTTAAAGGCTGCTACTGTAATAATACTAACTTATTGTCATGTTTATGCCGATAAAGCAGTAACCAATGCTGGCGAAATTATTACTTAACTATTATTACGAGTAGGAGGACCCTGGAAAAATATCACGCAGTTCCCTCTGTTCTGGTTTCACCTATAATTTCATAATTCATTTATGATGAGGTCAGCTACTGATGACAGTTACTGGCTTCAGACAACACTTGAGTGCCCCGCCACCTGGTGCCACTTACCCCGTCCCTCCCCCTCCCAGCATGGTTAGTTTAGTGAGAATGGGTTGAAGGTGGGTTATTGCAACAGGTGTTTAATCTACCAATTTATTTCGACATGACATACAGGGCTAAACTACGCAAATCTTTACAGTGGAAACTTCCTACAAATAAAGTCTGAAAATACATTACTCAAACACTTGCCAATGTCGACTAATCATAAATAATATAGAGAATGAAACACCTGAGACGAACATGCTACAACACAAGAGACTACAAAAGGAAGGCAAATAGAGAGAGTAAGAAGGTGCTGAGATTTGTGTTCTTGAAGAAATTGGAACATTCTTCAAAGGTGCGAAAATATGAACTTAGGAGTTATTAATGGATTCGGTTACATAAATCAGCCCGTTCTGTGTTTCTCAATGCCTTCACTAATAGCCTGGTGACTTGAAAATATCTTAAGTGTGTGCCGGTAAAGAAAGTACTTAGAAGGTGCGTGAATGGCATGGTAAAAGGAGGAACAAAGCGGAGGAGAAGATGAGACTTGACAGGAAGGAGGAGGTAGGATAAATACTAAGGGTATGAAGCGGATGGCTCTATAAGGAACGAAGAGAGAGAAGATAAGGAAGATGAACAGCATAATAGTGACCAGGAATTAAAATATAGTGGGAAGGATTTATATGCATAGATTTAGACACAAGTTTCTATAAATACAAAGGAAAAATATAGTATACGAAGGGTACAAAAGTAATATAATGTGATAACGAACAGTACGTAGTGGAAATAGAAGTTATTGGAAATTGTAAAATATGAAGACAAAAATAAGTATACAGAAGAATTAATAAGGACAAATATACTGTATAATATCAAACGGAAGAGGAGAATGCATAGGAACACAAAGAAAGGACACTGAAAATTGCTGTATGTGTGGTGATGATGATGATGATTATGATGATGATGAAGGGAAACAATAAGGTGGGTGAGAGGAGCAAGGACGAAGAATACGGAGGACTGATGATGATGATGATGATGATGATGATGATACAGTATACCGGAGGAAGAATGATAAATGACACGCAAAGAACGGCGTAGGCTTGAAGGAACATTAAAAACTGGCTCCTGGCTCTGAATGCCTTTAATCAAACTACTTATTGTATAGATTTCACCCTTTTAAACTCCAGATGATATAGTTCGCCTTAGAAAAACCCTCTCTCTTGGAAGGGGTTAATGAAGGCTTGATCTATCACCTTCAGTAAGTACCCCCTAAACTCAAGAATATCCTCTGATGGTCGCAAGAATACAGTGAAAAAAAAAAAAAATGGGTCACCCTAACAAAGTGGTTAAGTGATTCTCAAACTATCGACTCATTGTCAGGTTCTGATATGTTCTTTTTATGTTGCTTGAAATGATGGCAATAAGAATCAAGCATTATTACCTCTTAAGAATCAGGAATTATCATCTCTATTATCTATTTTTAACTCTGGGAAAGGCAAACAGATATTCACACTTAAGAATAATTTACTTTTAAGCCTGACAAGCGTAAGAAGCCTTGAATATTTAGGGTTCACATTTGTTAATCCATTTTTCATTTTCGAAACGTTTCATGGGCAAAATACCGCAGGCAAAATACCGCAGGGAAAATATGTCATTATGTCCTCTTCATGAATCAGGAAATTTGTTGTACAGTGAGTATTTTGAGCTTTTTCTTGCCATGAAATCTAAATACTGAACATACCGTTTCCTTTCATCAAAATCCTTTTATACATAAATAATTCTCTCTCTATTTGCTTTCTCTGAGAATTCTAACGATTGATCCAAAAGAGACAAAAAGTACGATATGAAAATGTACTAATATATGAAAAGTACAAGACTCATACTTTGTTACATAACTGGCACTTCTCTGGAACTGGCGAGAATCTGAATATAACCTCAGAAGGTAAGGGAATGCTTCAGCTTCTAATAAGTTTGATTGCGCATCCCACTTTTTTATTTCGCCAATTATCAGAAAGAAGCTATATGCCATTTTTCTCATGAGCAACTTCAAGGTGTATGTTACATGAAGGAATCTCCATCAGAAATTGGCAAAACGAGAACATGATAACAGAGTGAACGGATCTTGATTTGGCTCTCTATTACCTTGTCTTTATCTTTTCTTGGAGGGAACAAGTTGCGGAGTTTTAGTATTTAGTTCCTTCTTTATTGTATTATAAAATATATATGTAAATTCACGTCTGTTTTAATACCGTCGCGTTGCCCTTCTCCTTACGAATAAAACTGTACGTGAATAAAGCATTGACCTCGAAGGATGAGATGAACGTCAGGGGGTAGGAGCTGAGCTGAGGGTTAGTGCTGTCGTGCGTCAGTGACATTATGACTGAAACACAATGCCACTTGGAACACTCCCAGACCACCAGGCTTGAGGTGTAGCCAGGAACCAGCCAACTGTGTGTGAGTGTGTGTGCTGCAGTGACAGAGCTAGAGAGAGAGAGAGAAAGAGAGAGAAAGAGAGAGAGAAACGCGGGAGGAGGGGGAGGGGGGAGGTGAAAAAAACAACACAACATACAGTCATTACAATCAGAAAAGAGAAAGAAAAATAAGTGGCGAATATAGGACAAAATCTCTACATAAATTTGTCTTCTACGTCACATCACAAAACTAATCCTAAAATCGAGCGGCCATGAAGCCACAAAATATTTTATCGTACAAATGGGTGATCCTGAGAGTAGCCAATTCTAGTTTTTATATCAAAGTTTATGCTAAGAAAATTGACTTGCTTGTTTGATTGCTTGATGCCTTTGCAAATAAATGAACTTTATTTTTTTTATACTTCAGCGACTGCGATGGCATTCCCCCATTACGTAATAATAATAATAATAATAATAATAATAATAGTCGGATAGGTAGCGATCAACAGCCGCTTTTAATTTAGCCAAAGCTGGAAGACTCTTAAACACCTTCACTCCCATAACGCATTTGGATATTTCTTTTTTCCTCTCCATTTCCAGACGATTTTAGTGATGAAGAGAGTTTTAAAAAACTGGAATAATTAGATACAAGCTCCATTAGGCCCTTCACAATAATAATCTCTACTAATTGACTAAGTGATTATATTTAAAAGATTATGGCAGCGTAACAACAGAGGTCATTGCCGCCATAAAATTAGCGTAAAATCAGAAAAAGGAAATTTCTGCTGAAGTAAATATGAAAATAAAGTCGGCTGGAGGTAGCAGCACGAATAAAAAAAAAAAAAAATGAGGTCACCAAATTAAACAGGTTAACCCTTGAATTTGGTGATTTCTTTATGTTTCTTCTTGTCAGGTCCAAGAGATACGTTCCTTATTTCTTTTTATTTTTTTTATTATTTTTTTTTACGAGAGGTTAGATTTAGCTTTCATTTATATTCCATACAATATCTTTTTTCCCCCGAAATGAATACAGCTTTTGTCTAGTCTTTTAATTCTTTTTTTCTTATTCATTTTTTTTTAATGCGTTTAGATTTTCACGTAACCCCTCACTGCAAGAGGTTATTTGAAATGGGGAGGTCAGATTTAGCTCTCACGTACACCCTTGACTAGAACTGGCCTTCTCTAAGTTGCATAAAATCGTCTGGAGGTGGAATGAACAACCCAGTATAATACGCGGGACTGAAAGGGGGTTTAGGAGACATCTCAACGCAAAAGGGGCGCAAAGTCAACGCAGACGCCATGACAACACCTTCCAATGCTGGATAAAAATAGGACAAACAAGGCAAGTCAACTCACAATATCATCCACAACAGCAACTGGTGTGTGGTGGTGGTGGTGGTGGTGGTGCTGAGAAACTAAGCTTATCAGACAGAGAGGAAACTTGACATTATCTTAGAAAGCCCTTACTCCGATCACGTCCTTTTTCGTTATTTCCGCTACCTTCAGACGATTTTTTGGAGCTTAGGAGAGATTTTTCGAGCTGGAAGGGGGGCAGGGAGATTTTTAAAAACTTCACCAGCCTCTTGACTACCAAGAAACCTCCCTTAAACTTTAAAAAAAAAAAAAAAAGTCTCTAGGTAGCGAAAATAATCCGAAAGATGACGTCATCGGATATAAGGAGTTGAAATCCTTATCATAATCATAGAGTGACTGGACAAACGTTCTTCTCATCCCATTGTACATATATACATTCAGTACATGTGCCTCTGTGGACCTCCTTAACATGTAATGGCCGCAGCGGGGACAAACCAATCCTGTTTCACCCTGAATATCGGCAAATTTAAATCGGAATGTGTGGTTCCGATGAAAAGGAAATAACGGAGACGAACCGATCCTTTTTGCCCTAAATATCGGCAAATTTAAACTGGAATGTATGGTTCCGATGACGGGGAAATATCGGAGACGAACGGATCCTTTTTGCCCTAAGTATCGGCAGATTTGAATGGGAATGTATGGCTCCGATGACAAGGATGTAGCTGAGACAAACCGACCCCTTTTGACTCTTAATTTCGGCAGATTTAAACCAGAATATATGATTCTAGTGATAAAGAAGAAGCGACTTTGGTGTTAGTAGTAAGGAATAACATTATCGGTTATAGTCGTGACTGAAAACAACTGTCATAAAAAAAATCACACACATACAAAGGCATTACTGTACATTGTGTTTACATTCTTTGTGATAAAACGAGTCGAAACTGAATCTTGATTAACAGTTCTACAGTGTGATTTATGGCTGTGTTATAAGTGGCGTAGGAAGCCTCGAAACACCCCTTCATTAATGATTTATATTGCATATTACACTTATATCATTCTCTTGTGGTTATATATATCTCGTCTGAATATCGATACAGCTTGCATTAACATACAAACGCCTGGTGCGGTGTAATATGTAAAATAATTCGCAAAGAAGGAGGTACAGTATCACAAATCATCCAAAGCCATTTGGAATACTACCCATGGGTTGCGGCCTCCCACGAAGTAGGCGGGTACTGGCAGGAGTTTTTTTGCAACAATGTAGCCGACGAGAACACGAGCTGGCATGAGCGTCTCTCCCTTCAGACTCTACAGGCAGTGCATACAACAAATACTGAGCAGCACATTACTAATATTTCACTTCCATCCTTTACTTGGGATGCATCCCACACCGAACATTGTGACAAAGTATTTATTATATCTCACGGGGAAAAAAAAAATGCAGCGGTTACCCGTGCCAATCTGCCCTCGCCCTCGCCCATTCGCACCCACACGTTTCTTGTGTGGATGTGGTATTAGCTCGCGTCCATAATAGTTCTGGGACAGCAGGGGCCGTCTTGGGCTGGCGCAAGTACACACTGAGTTCGGAGTTTGTATACATAAATTTTTCCAGTACTCTTCCACTGCAGTGTAATAAATGTACTGTCACAGCAGTTGGTATGCGATGCATCTCAAACAGACGATGTGAGTGTAACATCAGCTATGAAATGCAGCATCCATTCATGTCACCGCCAGCACGGTCTGGAGTGAGAAAAGTTTGTCAACTTCTCGCCAGGACCCGTGTTGACCCGAGTTCTCGCAAGCGCGCGCCCACCGCCAGTGGAACCACTCGTATGGATTACAGTGATGACAGATCAAAACCTCCCGCCCGCACCTGTCCACTTCCGGTGTGTCCGCGACTTTTGACAATACTTTCACCTTAGGGGTTGCATACATCGTTCACACATAATAATCAGCCGATGGAATAATCAGTTTGTCCCCGCTGAGGATGCACAGTCAACATCAACACATTTCTAAGTATCATTGGCAGTCTAGGGCAGTGTAGTTACCTTATCACATTTCCCACGCACTCCACCCCGGGCACGACACAATATTCCTCACTAAGGTAGTAAAACTTAGGAAATTACAAAAAAGGAGACATTCAAGCATACAAACAGGTGCAAAGGCAGTCGCGAATCTAGCCTCCCTAAAGCTCTTTCTTTCTCTAGTCCTAGTGATTGCCATAGTTTTATAAGCCCACATATCAATCACAAACCCTCACTTTCTGCATACATTTGGCAAAACCTTTAGGGGGTACAAAAAACCTCTTGCTTGTATACACATTGCCTTCAAAATGTGCCTGAACAAATTACACAAACACTCTGCCTCACTGGGTTTCACAAAAGCACTTTATGAGCTCTGCCAAAACCATAACAGCAATAATAATAATAATAATAATAATAATAATGTTATGGAATTTGGAGTAACTGTAATCAGACCAAGTGTGACAGTTCTCTTGAAGCTTCTCCTCTCCTACGCCTCATATCTCAACAAAGTCAACGCCAATACGACGGAAGGAAGTGATAAAATTGCTGTATCAATCACACCCTGCATTCACCAACATCAATGCATGGCCCTCACAAAACCACCTAATATTTGCACACTTTCTCTCTCTCTCTCTCACCCGGGCACTGATATCCTCCAAGTAGCACCATTGGATCAGTCATAATGGCAAGGATGATAATACTTAAGCACGTAATCGTCCCTACATAAGTGGCAGTATAGAAGCATTTTAAGTTTAAGGAGTTCATACTTAATTGCTTAGTCAGGTTAAGACATTCTCGGGTTTCAGTTACTCCAATTTATCATATTAACTAACTAACATGCTTTGGGTTCTCTGTTAGGGCTGTGTCACCTCAAGGCACAGCTTGGTCTTGTTTTGCTCAGATCAAGGAGCCCGAGACGAGGAAGCACACAGTACCATATCTAAAGAATATTCTCTACCTCATTTTAAATTCTGATCCGGAGTGAATGGCCTGGAACTAGGATTCAATCTGCTTCTGATATGCTGCCCTTAGCTAATCTTTTGCATAGATGAACACATTCTTCTGATTTTTTTTTTTTTAATCTGGCCAGGTAATGACATTCTCCGTGAACAATTACTCGTTCCCTATTCACTCTTTCTGTGATGACAAAATTTCACAGTAAATATCTCTTACGCGTTCACGGTCACGCATGGGTGGATAATAAATGCGAATTTTTGAGAACAAGGACGATGGAGGCGTGAGGACATTGTATTCTAAATTTTTAAGTTGTGTACGGAGGATTTAAGAACACCGAGAAAGTTTACCAGACGTTTCTTGGGTTGAAACATAAGCTACTCTATTCTTAAGATTCCACTGGAACAGGCAAGACTTGGATTCTGGTATCTCTAGGAAGGCTCAAGAGATGCCTTTTAAAGTTTCGAAAGCACGACAATATCTTACATTAACTAACAGTTATTTTTCGCTAAGATTTCAGCAACTTCGCTTTCTCGCTAGTATAACAAACTGTAAGAAATTCGCAGCCAGTTCGCCCGTACATTAAACGCGGCACTAGTTATCAAGTTCACTACGGTTTTGTGCGTAACAGTATAGGTAGAAAACCGCGGCGTGGCTGGCCCAAGCGGCTGGGTGTGGTCGGGTGGGGCGGGGCGGGGCTCTCGCTGGGCCAGGAGACACAAGCACACTCTATCAACACACCCGCGAGGTCGCATAGGATTCTTTTACCCAAGTTTGGCGCAACTGGAACACAAGTAAACTGGCGCTATACAAACCGCGCCCTTGGCCTTTGCGATACTACCCATGTAATGTTCAGAACTGCTAATCAATATTTACAAGGCACTGCACTATGTTGCAGCTCTTAGTAATGTCTGTATGCATAGATTATGCAACTGTGATTACTGAAAATGAGGATAAACTTGACATACGTCGAGGTTCCCTGCTTTACTCGTGTTACCCTTTGAAGAAAGCGTTTTCTATAACGCTGATCAAAGTACAGTCTTTATTAAAGTACCCAGCATCAGGAATCCTCATAAAATACAAAATTATTGACGTCATATTCATATACTACATTTTCTGCATCACCCGGCGAAACAAATCACCTGAATATAAGTTTACCCGGACCGTTCAGGGGAGACCATTACTCTACTGCTGCAAGTTTTCTATGACAGCCACCGACCCAGACGCACCGGGCGGCCCAGCATCTCCCACCCACCTGCTCAATACTCCGACATCAGGATACTAGACGCCAGGCGGATGCATCTGCACACGGCCACAGTGAAAGACTTTATGGAGAACCCGCCTACCACACGTGTTCTGCGGCCTGGCAACAAGTGAGGCATTGCATTATTACTCCCCAGCTGGCTCCACAACATCGCTCCTCCGCCTCTCATACCACAACACGGTAAGTGGGTTAGTGATTCTCGCCACCTTCCAGTAATCTGATTTCCCGCGACGTTTTGCCAGCGATCCAGATATCCCGCAGCTGTTTCCGCTTCCCAGGGCCATATTTTCGTCTGTTTGGGAAGCTTTCTAGCACATCTTCCCTAGCGATTTGTTTTGCATATTACGTTTCATTATTTTCTTGTGTTATTTGTATCTTCTACGTATCAACAGATTGCACACATAACAGAAAAGTGTATATAAGCGTGACATGTAGGAATTTGCTAGTATGGAAAAAGTGCCAGGAAGCCTCCCTAACCGATGAGCATACGTACCCTAGTGATCCTCTTATGCTCACTACCACCCGACGTGGATCCTATGTTATATCACACAGGAAATTAAACTTTTCCACTTCTTTTGCAGCGAATGATCCTACAAGCTTCCGATCCATT
>JAGKTI010001719.1:28183-45501 GCA_018397915.1 Birgus latro
TGTGATACAAGTGGTCGCTACGATGATGCGTGGTCGCTACGATGATGCTTTGATGTTGTAGTAGTAGTAGTAGTAGTAGTAGTAGTCCAATATGCTCTCAGGAATCCAGAGGGGAGAGGAAAAGGGGAAGATATTTACACCAGCTGTGGTCGAGAGAAATGGTAATGCTCTCCCGGAAGGAAATATATAGAGCAAGGGGGAAAAAAAATGTTTCCTAATATATACAGGAATCAGCTAGGAAGAAAGAGCATCTGCCTTTTATGTTTTCGTTCCGTTTCTAACTCCTTTTCTAATTTTCTTTATATTTCTATTACTTTCTGTTTGAAGGTGGTCGTGTTTGATCTTAATATTTTGAGAGAATTTCAATTTTTATGGAGATACTGTTTCATAGTTCTAACAAATAATGAAAATATCTGGACATATATATACATACTGACAGACATACACTCTCTCTCTCTCTCGTCCCCTACCCTCTTATGTTCTGTATTTAGAGCAATTTGTCCAGATTTCCGCCCATCCCTTCTGCCTTAAATCCCTGGTCTCCCGATTTTCATACCCTCATGCTTTCTCCTCTCTATCTCTCTCCTAATCCTCTCCCCTCTTCTTCTCTCTTTTTATCCTCTCCCCCTTCCTAATTAGCCCTGTCTCTTCCATTCTCCCCTCGCCCCTTCCTTCCACCCACTCCTCCCTCAGCTCATTACAGCATCATTATTACCCTCTCTGATTGCTCCGTATCATCCTTAACACCTTCAAAGCAGTGATTTTTTTTTTATTTTGTCCGTTCCACCACCAGACGATTTTACTCAGGTTTGGAGCGACTTTCCGAACTGGAGGGGTTAGATATGGCTCACATTAACCCTTTCATTGGAATAGGGCTCCCCCATGCTATATAAAATCGCCTGGAGTGAGTAATAGTAGTAGTAGTAGTAGTAGTAGTAGTAGTAGTAGTAGTTGCAACTACAGGATCAACTGGATGTGAACCCGGTGAACTGCAGGCCGAAGCTGCCCTCCTGCAGTCCACCATCCTTCTCTCGGGGGATAAAGGAGTTGAGGGGAGTTTGCATAACAAGGCAGCAGAGCCGATCGGTTATATTAGTGCCACCGCGAGAAGGCGTCCGTCTCTAACACCTGTCTGGAGGTAGCAAGAATAAAGTTAAATTCGTCATCGATTTGAAGGAGTTAATAAAATAGTCTGGAGGTAACAAGACTAAAATGGAAACTGAGTGACCAGATTGAAAGGGATTGAAAGGGTTATTTACCTAAACGACCCTCCTAACACTCCATCTCAGTTCCTTGGAGATTATATTACGAGACTGAAGGGGTGACTCAGCTATACGCCCCTTCCTCCCACTCCATCTCAATCCCTTGCTCAGAGGAGCCACGGCAATAACAAGCTTTGGCAGGGGAGACTCAAAAGTGCAGCAGCTCTTGTGGGATCTTAAGTTACGATGAATACGATAAATTTTGCCTATGTTTCCTTTTGCTTTCACGTACTCTTTCTTGCGACAACGTTCCCCGGAGTCTTAAAAATCTAAATAAATAAATAAATAAGTTGTAAAAAAACAGGGAATGCATTTACAAACTCCCTTTGGTTAGCCTCTTCACTCCGGGGACTTTTTCTTACTGTTCCTAATTTCACAGACCTTCGGTAACTGAATGAGTGAAGACAAAAGGACACTGAGAGTCAAAAATTCGCCAAACAGTTCATCTCCTCTACTTATAACCTTCCCCGGCTGGCTGAAACTTCTAAGCTGAGAGAGGCATCGTATGCTGCTGTGCCCACTGATGATTCTCCCTGATGTGTTGCGTCAGGGAGGAAAATGACAAACGAAGTGGAGCTGAAGGCGAACTTTTGTCAGCGATTTTTTTTTTTTAATGCAAAGAAGAAGGAACCAAAGGCCAGAAGTCCTATTGTTCCCTCTAAGAAAAAATAAAAAGCAAGTTAAGAGAGCCAAACTCAAGGTCTTTTCACTTCGAGATGCCTGGACACACTGCGTTTGAAAGGCTGGAGGTCATACAAGCTACTTTTACGCAACTTAGAGAAGTTTACATACAGGTCAACAGATACCCTCGTGGCTCTCTCTCTCTCTCTTTCTCTCCCCTACCGCTCATCTTACAGCTCTCCCCTGTAGCGTGAAATTAGAGGCATAAATACCATGGCCTGTCCAGTACTCTCTGCTCTAATGAATCGGAGAAAGAGGGTGGGGTGGCTGTGGTTAATTGAAAGCATACTTGGCTGGCATCCGGAAAAAAAAAAAATCCCGGGTTCGATTCCCAATATAATCACATGACTTCTGACTGGGGTCTGTTCTCACTGAAAATTGAAAAAATAAAAAAAAAAATAAAAAATAAGGTGAAGATTTGTACAAGGACGATTACGTGTCTTAGTCTGAAGGAAAACTTGTTGTCTGTTTTCCTTGTCAGTTACGAAGACGCGTAAAGGTAGGGTACAGAGCAAAAAAGGAAAAAAAAAATGAGAGAAAAGAAAAGAAAAGAAAAACAGGAAAGAAAAAAGAAAAAAATAGGAGAAAAAAGAAAGAAAAAGAAAAGGAGAAACGAAGAAAAAAAGCATTTAACCAATACCTGTGCTAAAAAAACTGACACAACTGTTTTTTTTGCAACAGACCCATGACGTATTCCTCCCGTCCGTATCCCTTCGTGTCTAAGCAATTTCTCTTTACAAGTTTATGTTCACCTTTAAAATATCCACAAAGGGTCAATGTTCCAAATACGACAGATTAATGAGAAAAACACAAAATATCGCTTTACAGGGTCCATATAGAAAACTCAGTTCTTAATGATGCCTATATCGAGAAAACAGTTTAGTAGTTAGTGGCAATTCTCGGTTTTCTCAGGACTATTTATTACATATTTAAATGCAGCACTCGAATTTCCAAAGCACACCTCCAGGCTTTAATACCATTAGGATTATTCCCTCATCTCAATCTCCTCCAGCTTATGCATGCACGCTTGCTCACACACGCACTTAACACGCACTTGTACACACACACACACACACACACACACACACACACACACGACAATAAAACCAATTTCAAAGAGTTTTCTCCTCAACTCACTTCAGCGTTGAGATCATACCGAGAATACGCAAAGAATACCAAGTTGCTCATCCGACCGAGCCCATAAATATTCTCTTTCAAGGTACAGACTTCCAGGGAGAGCGAGATGGAAGAATGGGGCTGAAAATATAGAGCTTCTGGAACTCTATAAACTCCTCCTTTTCCTGACTGCTAACCCCTTGTGCCAGAGGACGTGTCACTGTTTGTCTGTCTGTCTGTCTGTCTCCACTTATGGACGATTACTAAGCTTGGGAGAGACCATTTTCTAGTGATGATTTCAAAAACCATTCTCCATTAAACTTTTCACAACCTTATTTGTCTTCCCGAGCACAATAAATTTTTCGGAAGGTTGGATGAATAAGTAAAAAAAAGAAAAAGAAAAAAAAAGAGTAATTGGGCTGATCGGGTTAAAATCTATTAAATTAAATCTCTTTTTAGGGCAAATCCAGAATCTTAAAAAAAGTTCTCAAATATCACCGTTCAGCAGCGTCCGCAGGTGAGTGAGGGAATTTGTTAAAGGGACCTATTAAGTATATCCATCCCTTCAGTGTCGAAATGCCTCACCTATACTGAAAAACCGAGTACAAAAAAGAAAGAAAAAAATGGAACACCGGAATTGTGGGGTTAACTCATTCACCTTTTTAAATACATAATTGCAGATGTCATAAGAAAACTTTAAGGAAGACATCTTGCGCTGAAGGTGTTCATGAAAAGCTATTTGCTCCCCCTCAATTAGTAAAGTCAACATCATGGTGAATTCAATCGTTTGGAAACAGCAGGAGAAAAACAGAATACCCAGACTCGGATGTAAGGTTTAAAAAGGCATCATTGTTTAAAAGAGGTTAAGATATTATGAAACTCACTTGCTCTGGGACGGGGGCCAGGATCGGCGGTCATAGGTGGTACAGGAGTGGGGAACCTTGCCCACGCGACGCACCGCCAGACGCAGCCGACGTGAGTACTTGAGGATGTTGACTGCCGTGTCGTGGGTCACAGCAAGGAAGCTCTCGTTGTTCACCTCCAAGATCTGGTCGCCAACCTGAAGGGCAGAGGCGGGTTGGAATGGACGAAAGGAAGAATTTGAATGAGGTGGGCTGGACTACAAAGAGGCGAGCAGGACTGGAATCAGATGGGCTGAGTTGTAAAGAGGTTGGTTGAGATGGAAGGGAGGAATGGAAGAAAAGAGAGATCTGAATGAGGTAGGCTGGACTAAAAAGAAGTGGGGTGGAATGTAAGAACGGAATGGAAGAAAGGGAAGAAGTAGAATGAGATGGACTGAACTGGAAGGAAGTGAGCTGGGTTGGAAAGAGGTGGGTTGGGGTGGAAGAAAGGAAGAATTTTAATAAGATGGACTGAATTGGAAAGAGGTGGGGTTGGGATGGAAAAAATGAACGAAAGAAACGAAAGAGAATGAGGTGGACTGAAGATGAACTAAAATGGAAAACGTAAATTGGACACGATGGGTTGGACGATAAGGCTGAAAAGTTTGTTGTTGAGTACTGAGCAATTGCAAAGACACGAAAACGCAGACTGTGCAACTCACTTGAGGGGAAGAGGCAGATTACGAGGGAAGGAACAAATACTGCTCAGGTACGGGGAAGGAGGATAAACTTAATTAGCCACCTGCAAGGGAGAGACGGACTGTGGAGGAAGGAGGAAAGAAACTACCATAGCTAAGATAGTGGAGTAAAGATAAGCAAACTGCCCACGCTGGAATGGATGGAAGAACTATGAATAAAATATGGGAAGGAGATGAAGTCAATCGTCCACTTGTAAAGGAGAGACGGACTGTGATGGAAGAGAAATAAAGGCTATGGAACTGGGGGAAACATGCACTAAATCACCCACCGGTAGGGGAAGACGGCGGGCGAAGGAAGGTGGGAATGAAGAACTATGACTAAGATACTGGAGGAAGGATAAGGTAAATAGCCCACTTGCAAGGAAGAGGCGGACTAGGAGGGAAGGAAGATCTATTGCTAAGATACGGAAGGAAGGCTAAACTAAACTGCCCACTTGTTGGGGAAAGACGGACTGCGAGGAAGGGGAAACAATGGCTAAGACACCGAGGGAAACATAAACAACATCACCCTTTGGAAGGGGAGAGGCGGGATGAGAGGGAAGGAAGAGTTATTGCTAACATACGCGAAGAAGGATAAAAGGCGTTTTAAGCAGAAACGTTCCCTTGCAAAAAAATCTTGCCAGGTTAAGACCCCAGAAATAAGGGGCTGAATATAGAGGCTACTAGAGATCAAGCAACGTGGTGAGCCGCCATTAGGTGATCTAGACCAACGCAGGCAAGGACGTTGGAGCTTTTATAAACGAACGAATGAACTACCGTTCCTCGTTAAAACGATCCATACTAGAGTACTCTGTCCGTTCATAAGGCGTTCATTGACAGCTTACTAAGAAATCATAAGGGTATATTTAAAACTTCAATTTTGGTATTGGTATGATGACCCAATGTTTAAAAAAAAAAAAATCTTGACTGATAATTTGATTCTGACGATTCTACCAATAACATTCAAGATAAAAATGTGGCACACAGTTCCGTCAGGCAAAGGTAAATCAACTCTGAGTACACATCTGCAAAGGCCAGGCAATTCAGATGGAAGGAGGAATCTGTATGGCTGAGACAGAAGATGAAGACTGTGATGGAAGGATCGATTTAGAGGAGCGAGGGAGATGCGAACTGGAAAGGGAGGAGGGGGGACCGGAAGGAAGGAAGGAAAGAAGGAAGGAAGGAAAGAAGGAAGGAAGGAAGGAAGGAACAAATGCCACTAAGCCAAAGATGCATAGAAAAGGGAGCCATAAGAAACATATAGCGACATTTTTGGCATGTGAATTTCTAGCACATATTGTAATGATTAAAATTACGGAAAATGTATTAAAAGTATATGTATATGACGTAACGATAGGAACCGATCCCATATTTAACCCAAATAACTTTTATTTTCTTCTTTCTATCTATGGACAATTTTATTCAACTTTTGAGGGATCTATAACACTGAAGGGGTTTACAAAAGCTATATCTAACGCCTCCAGTTCAGAAAGCCACTCCTATGTTGAATAAAACCGTCTGGAAGTAGCGAGAATAAAACAGTGCCATTGGAGTGAGGGGGTTAAGGGTAGATGAACAGCCTACTCCCCTTTGTGACATTATAGGATGAAGAAATCTATAGTTACCTCCCAAGGCCTGTCCACACGCTCACTTGTAGACATGATGAACTGAAGCACCGTATCTTTTGCCGATCCACTGTTTGTTGGTGTTTCGTAACCATGCTTCGAAACTCATGCTCCACAGTACAGCCTTGAGCAAAAGATCGCAGACTACTCTCCTGCAGCATTGTGTTCTGCCTTCCACCATTCCTTCCCAGTCGACTGAGAGCATTCCTCATTCTCATACCTTTTTGTCGTGTCCTTCGTATAGCCATCACGTAAAAACAGTTCACTGAGTCCATTACCTCAGCTAGCAGAGAAGAGTCGGCGTACTTTTGCTAATGGCTCTATCCACTGATTGTGTAAATGAGCCTTTATTAATCGACTGTATATGAGCAAGGAAAAGCTGTCTCTCTGAATGGGACGTTCTGACCACTAGATTTCATGGTGTCAAAATATATGGAAATAAATATAGTTAAAAAAAAAAAAAAAAAGCACACAAAGGAAGAAATGAGAAGAAAACCGAAATGATGAAGCAGATACTCAACTAAATTTTCTCTGCTCCGTTTTGCCTTACCTGCAGCCCTGCCTTGTGAGCCGCCGAGTCATGGTCCACACCCGTAATGAAGATGCCCAGACCGTACTCCACCCCGCCTCGGATACACAGACCCAGAGACTCAGACCCCACCACCTCTACCTCAACCTGGAAAAGAGAGATAAAGAGATAAACTGTGTCCATAAGAGAGATACCCCAGACCGACCTCCGCTCCAACTTCGACTATAAGGCCAGGAAAGTCACGGCCACGTTACTAAACTGACAGGATGAAGATATAGACAAGGCCTTAGTTTCTGGCGATAATATAGCACACTTGGCATTTCCAATTTCTATAAAAACAAAAGATGTATATAACACTTTAATATTGTCTCGCATCAGTCCGTTTTGTTTTACGTTTCTCACATTATGATTCACTCAAGTTTTATTATGAAGTGTTTGGTGTCTGGATGAATGAGAGGAAAAGTGTAAACAGGGAATCTTACATACAGCTCATGTTCAAGGAAAATCATGGATACGCCTCGTGCTTTCAAACAAGGACTCTTTTATGCAACTGATGCTCCAAGAAGGATCATGAATAGGCATTTTTCTCTCGTGTTACATCCTCCCAGCCACCTTCCCCCTCAGGACGAAACCAACGCAACTACTGTCCTTCCCTTTCTTGTTCCAGCCATCTCCACCTCCACTCCGCATTCATCTTGTAAACGTCCATCTGTCTCGCCAAGCCTCTCCAGACGAATTTCTAAGGCAACCTATTTTTGGCCTCGCTCTCGACCTGTGTCTCTCAAGCGTCGTTCAAACTTCGAGGATCACGTCAGGGCTGGAACCATCACACTCATTACACTCTCTGCAACACTTACCACACTTCCTTTTCCTTTCACACTTACACTTCCAATCCCACTTGCATCCTTACTCCCACTCCCACTCGTACTCTTACCCACACTTCCCGTCTCACTCTCATTATCGCTCCCACTCGTCTTCCTTCTCCCACTTCCACTCCAATTTCCAGTTCCATTCCCACTTTCACTTCCATTCCTATTCCACTCTCTTTTCCTCTCCCATTTCAGCTACCTCCTGCACTCCCACTTCCACTACCACTCCAACTACGACCCCTACTACCACTCCTAACTCCACTCCCACTCCCACTCTGACCTCTACTTCCACTCCTAACCCCACTCCCACTCCACTCCCGCTCCAAATTACGTCGCTGCTTTCAGATGCCTCTTGTAGCTCATAAAGTGTGTAACGGTAAAAAAAAAAATATTTGAATCATATTAATTTGGGTTTCTTAAATTCGTCTCTCTCTCTCTCTCTCTCTCTCTCTCTCTCTCTCTCTCTCTCTCTCTCTCTCTCTCCCGTCATCATTTCTAAGCATACCTGTCATCAGATTTGCTCTCATAACCGCTTAATTATAAAAATCAGTATAAAAGAAAAAAGGGAGACAGATTATTCAGATTTGCGACTGAGACACAAAAGCTAAATGCTCCTCGTTTCACCTCCACTATTTCCAAACACCAGAAATACCTTGAAAACTAAATAAGAACTGGAACAAGTTTTATTTTATGCATAAATTAATTTGGAAAGGATAAAAGGAAGGACAAACGATTCAAATTTGCGAATATTCCACTAAAACCTGAACTTTTCTTTCCCTTCTCATCATTTCTAAATTACACAGACCTTCAAATCTAACTTGCTAACTAACCTGCAAAAGATCCCCTAAAATTACTTTCTGTGCATAAATTAATAGTAAATGGATAAAGGGAAAGACAAAACGACTCAAATCTGCAAATATTCTACTAAATCCTGTATTTTCCTTTCTCGCTTCCATCATTTCTAAGCACACAAAGATTCAAACCTTTCTTGCAAAAGATTACCAATGGCCCGGCATTTTATTGTCTCCATAAATTAGCATAAAGAGGGATAAACGGAAAGACGAAATGACTCAGATATGCGAATAATCCACCAATACGGACATTTCCTTTCTCGCCTCCTACTAAAACGGAACTTTCCTTTTTCGCCTCCATCATTTTCCAACGTACACATAGGCCATCAAGCACAGTGAGTGTTTCTGGCTGCAAGCAGGCGTTGAATTTCAGGCCATTATTCCTCATGAAACGCGCCACCAGGAAATTATGACGCGGAAACGTGATATTCAACGCGTCACCTGCTCCGGCTCCCAGTCCAAACATTTCCATCGTCACTTCTCACGTACCGTTTATCCAGCACCTCCCGTACCGTTTATCCGGCCTCTCCCGTACCGTTTATCCGGTCTCTCGTGTACAGTTTATCTGGCCACTCCTTTCACGCGCGGCGCTTCATTAATTTGGTTTTGCTTTCATGGCACATTCAATCTGATTACGTTTTTCTTTCGCTTTAATCTTGCTATGTTGCATTTTTTATTATATTCTTTCTATTTCCAGGTGGCTTTATTCAGATTAAGGCAGACTTTTCGAACACCAGGTGTTACATTTTCGTTCCATAAACACACACACACACAATGGCACGTTCCCCTAAACTGAATAAATCGCTCGGCATCAGCAAGAATGACGTGAAAATTACGTCCTCGGGCTGAAGAGGTTACAGAGGCTCCTTGGCACGTTCTCCTCAGCTAATTATCTTTATTTATGGTACAGTTGGGAGCAAAAATTGGTCGACAATTGTTCTCCAGCATTGTGTCCTGCCTTCGGTATTTCTCAGTTCTCTCCAGATGACAGACAGCATCTTTCTTTCTTACACTGTTTTCTTGTGTCCTTGATTTTGGTTACGCATAAGAATGGTTCATGTTATGCAGGTAAAATGTCAACAAACTTTTACCCACGGCTGTATGTTATTATTCTCTTGTGTTTTTTGTATACCGTCTCTGTTGATGTTAAAAAATCAAAATGTCACAAATCAAAATCCAAAGATGTAATAAGCAAAAAAAAAAAAATGAGCCTCTCGTACGAAAAGGCCCTTACAAAGCTTCCTTAGTTCAAAATATAGACAATAGCCCTTATTTTATTTATTTATTGGTGTGATATGGTTTAGATTACTAGAGTATCCGGTAATGAAGGGTATTAATGAAGACAATTTTTTTGTATTAATGAAGACAATTTTTTTTTAAATGGGATTTTGGAGGCCTGTTCTCAATACAAGCATCTGGAGAGAACGAGGATGGAATTATAAAACGTCATGGTGCTGAAGGGGTTAATGTGGTGCTTATCCTTGTTGGCACTGGCTCGTTAATCCAGGTATCATCCCTTATTCCGGCACGGGACTTCGTTAATCCAGAATATCCGTTTATTTTCGTTGCTTCATTACGCTATATCGTTTTCGTTAATTAATAGTGAGGTATAGACAGTTCCATAAAAAAGAGGACGCATTATCTGTCTGTGTTATCTCTGGACGTTGATATTAAAGTGAAAATGACCTCTAGCAGGGAAGGCTCTGTTAATGAAGGCTATGTTAATGAAGGCTTTGTTAATGAAGGCTTTGTTAATGAAGGCTATGTTGATGAAGGCTATGTAAATGAAGGCTTAATGAAGGCTATGTTAATGAAGGTTGTGTTAATGAAGGCTGTGTTAACGATGGCTATATCTAACTATCCTCTAATTATAGCCGTAATCCTAAGCTAAATTTAAAAAAAATCTAGAATCGCCATGAATATTTTTAAGGCCACATCCTCGGGCTCAAAGGGTGAAGTGGGAAAGAGGAAATAATGTTCAGAGGATACTGGAGATGACACTGATAACTTCAAGAAACGTCCCTCATCTTCCTCCCTATCCCCAGCAAGGAGGATGGTGGACGGCAGAAGGAGCACGTAAGAGGAAAAGAAATCATCGGATTGAAGAGATTAAGGAGGAAGATTAAATTGGAGAGATGTTACGATATTTTAAAAGGGGTTACTCAGTTCATCCACCCCTCTTCATCCATCACACCCACATCCATCCACTTCATCCATCACCCTCTGTCTTCCCTTACGACTAATTCTAAGCCTCATAATCCTGCCTAGCTCTCTCTCTCGCTCTCAGTATTTCAGCATTTTCACTCTTCAATATTTTCCACTTTCAGGTGATCCTGGGAAAGTGAGGGAGCATAAAGACGTGGAGCTATGTATTCATGACTCTCTCTCTCTCTCTCTCGCTTCCATTCCTCCCTTCTTATCCTGCTGTCCTAAGTTTCCTTTTATCCTCGTCTCCTTTCCTGCCTCTTTTCCTCTTCTCTGCCTTGTCTGAACGATGTCGGTCCGTGTCTCCCCTCCTCCCCTCCTCTTCCTCCTCCTTCTCTCTCTCTTTCTCTCACCGCCCCCACAAAGTGATAACAACGCACACCAACACACCTTTTTTCCCTTGCCAAATTATGTGCGGGGAGGCAATCTCTCGTTTAACGGCAAAGCACGTCTCGTAATGTGAGAAAATGTGAAGAGCCGCCCAGAGAGACTAAGTGAGGTACTGAGGCAAAGAGGTGATATGAAGGTGTGTTGGGGCAAGAAGTGTAGAGCTGAGAAAGGATGTAGAGCTGGTTCGTAGAGCTGGTAAATGATGTACAATAATAGGAAGACAGGTAGAAATTAGACAAAAATATAGAAAATTAGACTAACATGAAATACAAGTATATAAAGAGGGGCAGGTATACAAAGATGGGCATGATGGATTAAATAGGCAAGTAAGTATAAACGGACCAATAAGAGTCTAAATTAGTAGAAAGGCATAAACAGACGGCAAAGACAGACTGAATAAGCAGATAACAATTTACGGACAGAAACGGTAGCTTGTATATGTAGAAAGGCATAAAAAGGAATGTAAGAGAGGATGAATAGGTAGCAAGGTGTAAAATTATAGGTATATATAAAATGTGGTAAACAAAATGTGGTGCTGGTGTGGCTAGAAGGTAAGAACTGGCCCTGTGAGGCTCTTTCGAAGGCTCACGGAAAATCCTGTGGAAGTTAATAAGTTTGGGGAAGTATGGGTGGGTGGGTGGGGCGAGGGTGGAGTCGGGGGGTTGTGCGGAGGAGAGAGGGGGGAGTACAGGAGAGGAAAATGGGAAGTGAAGAGAGGAGAGAGCTAGAAAAGTGGACAGAGAGAGAGAGAGAGGATAAGGAGAGATTTATGCTAGAATTTTCTCCTTTAATCCAAAGTCAAAAATCGTCTGGTGAGGTGGGATGGGGAGGCTCAGGTGTGGGGGGAGGGGGGGTGACTGAAGGATTTATAGAGGCATACTGAGTTATGGCTGGTGAATGATTTAATGGATGGGAGAAACCTTGCACTTTTATTGAAATCTTCCTTTTATTGATTGTTCTTGCAAGTCACACAGAGCTTTGGTATGAGAATGGTTTAGCCTGCATGCTCTAACTTTGATTTTAGCTCATTTCAACTCTCTCCAGACGATTTATTGGGGTTATGGGAGACGCCTTTTAGAGATGGGGTAAATTAAGACTATATTTAATTCTACCAGCTCGGAAAAATCTGCCCTAAGCTGAACAAAATCGTCTAGAGATGGTGAAAGTAAAACAGAAAATGCGTTACCGTATGAAAGAGGTTGATGTCTAGGATAACTTTTACTCCTAACTTTTACTCCTATTTGTCCTGACAAAAAATGAAAATGCAGCCCCAGGACGTTTCTTTATAATTTTATCCCTCCACACCACCCTCCCTCACGCACTCCCTCACACTGGTGGTGGAGAGGGATGCCTTCACGCGATGGATCACTACTTCACTCTTTTAGGGCCGAAATCTCGTCGATCTAGGAGACTTCCTGGCACATCTTCCCTAACGATAGATTTTGCATCTTTCAGTTCATTATTTTCTTGCATATTCATTTTTTTTTACTATGAACATTGGCTGCATAAGTAACACAACAGTAGTAGTAGTAGTAGTAATAGTGGCAGTAGTAGCAGTAGTAGTAGTAATAGTTGTTGTTGTTGTTGTTGTTGTTGTTGTAGTTGTAGCCTCAGGTTCATCTGAAACATGAACCCAGTTGACAGCAGACTTTACTTGCCCTTCTACTGCAGTCCACCATCCTCCTTCTATGTGACGGGGAAGTAAATGAGGGAGCGTAACCTAACAGTTGAGCCCCCTGGTTACATCGGTGCCACCACATGAAGGCATCCCTCTCCATCACCAAATAATACATCATAATATATATAATTAACCCTAGAAAATATTAACGTAACACAAACAAAAATAAACTGGTAAGGAAGAGGTGCTAGGGGGAGAAAATGGATGAGGATACTTGGTCTTCTCTCCTTCACTCAATCACATTACCGTAACACACTTTCCCTCGTACACTTCACCAGCTTGCCCTTCTTCTTCGTTCCTACTCTTTATCTACCTAATTTCCCTCTCCTACACTTCATTCAGCCTGTCCTTCTATTTTCTTCTTACTCTTTTTCCAACCACCCCACGCTCATACATCCTAAGTCCTATTTGCCGCCAATGACAACTTTCTCATACACACTGATTTACCTATTCCTACGTATTGCTCGTTTTCGTTATTGATCTGCTGACAAACTTTCCTTCCCTTATGCATCCTTAGTCATTTACTTCTTCACGTTCTTCGTTATATTTTTCTCGGTATATCTCTTCTTCCAGAGGCCACTCACTCACGTACTTTAATTTTCATACTCCGGCATCTGTCCCTCTTCTCCACGTTCTCTCTCCCTATGTCTCTTTCCAACCACCTCACTCTTATACAACTTCATTAGCTCTTTATTTTGTTCCTTCCGCCACGCTCTAGCACTTCCTCTTCTTCTTCTAACAACCTCCCTTCTAAGGAGACTGGATATAAGGAGCCACATCACTATTTACGACTTAGAGCACAAGCTACACCCCTGCTTGCAGCCCATAAAGTATCGTTATCTCAATTCAGGACGGGAAAACCTGGCGCCCGGAAAAATACAAGGAAATAAAAGTTACATCTCATATTATATCATCATTATCAAACTGTCCTTCTTACTCCACATTACACCTCCTTGCATTCTTTTTTCTCTTTTCCTCCTCCTTTTCCTCACCTTATTCTTTCTTCTTACTTTCTCTTCCTCCTTCACTTTTCTTTTTCTTTATTTATCATATCATTCTCCCCTTTTCTTCCCCATAGTTCTCCTCTATCATCATTTTTTTTACTTCGTTCTCCCTTTATTTTTAATTATTTTTTTTGTCCAGTTCTCACCTACTCTCTCTTATCTTCCTCTTTCTCACACCTTCTTATTTCTCTTCTTTCTTTAGCATTTTGTTTTCCCCTTATCTCACCCAATTCTTCCCTTCCCTTCATTTTTCTCCTTCCCTGTGCTTCTTTTCTTATCTCATCTTCTTTTCCTGTGGTTTATTTTTTTTTTCATCTATCCTCCCTTCCTTTTCTCACCCTTTTGCCCTTCCTGTCACCCTCTTATCTCTCTACTCACCTTTTTTTCCTTCATCTCAAACTCTTGTCGTTCTTCCTTCTCACTTTCTTTTATTCACCCTTTTCTGCTTTTCTCCTTTCCTTTCTCTTCATTCTCCTCCTTCCTTCCTTCCTCTCTCTTCCTCCTTCCTCCTCCATCCTCTCCCTTCTTCCCACTCGCACATCTCCTCTCACTCATTCTTCCTTCTTCCTCTGCTTCTCTCTCTCATAACTTCCCTCCCTTCCTTTCCTCTCCCATCCCCATCTCCCTTTCCCCTACCCGCTCCCATCTACCTCCCTCTTCTCCCCTCTTCCCTCTTTCTCTCCCCTCTCTCCCACCCGTCCCTCTCCCCTCTCCCCATCTTCCTGTATCTCCCTCTCACACTCTCCTCTTCATTCTTCTTCCTCTCTCTCTCCTTGTTCCTGTTCCCTCTCTCCACCTTCCTACATCTTTCCCTCACGCCCCCTCCTCCGTCCTCCTATCCTTTTCTCTTTATTTCCCTCTCTTCCTCGTAAATCTCTCCTCTTCTCTCCAACTTCCTCTCACGCTCCCTCTTTCTTCCTCCTCTCCTTCTCCTTATCTCCCTCCCTTCCTCTCGTCTCCCCTCTCACCAACTTCCTCTAACTTCCTCTCTCTCTTGCTCTCACGCTTCCCTCTTCCCCTCTCCTCTCCCTTTCTCCTTATCTCTCTCCCTTCTCTCCTCTCTCACCAACTTCCCAACTCATCCTCTCACGCGCCCACTTCTCCTCCTCCCCCTCCGTCTCTTTCCCTCCTACGCTTCCCTCTTCCCTCCTCCTCTCCCCTACCTCTCCCCCTCACCTCCCAGGCTGCTCCCCACACATAAACTGGCCCCGTCATTACCATATCATTACCACCAGAGAGTTGCTTCGTCCCGCACCTGACACGGCCTTTCGCGCGCCTGTCATCAGAGGGAAATGTGGAATGGTTAGTGAAGAGGCGGCAAATGAGCAGGAAGGACGGACGGCCTTGGAGGGGGATGTGGAAGACGGTTTGGAGGGGTAGATGGAAGACGGTTTGGAGGGGGAGATGGAAGACGGTTTGGAGGGGTAGATGGAAGACGGTTTGGAGGGGTAGATGGAAGACGGTTTGGAGGGAATAGATGAAAGACGGTTTTGGAGGGAGTAGATGGTGGGCGGCTTTGGAAGGGGTATATGGAAGTGGTTTTGGAGGGGTGGATGAAGGACGGCTTTGGAGGGGCAGATGGAAGGAGGATTGGAGGGGTAGATGGAGGTGGGTTTGGAGGGGTGAAGCTGATGGAAAGACGGATGGTTGAAGGTGTAAGAAGTTTTTGGGGAGAGGGGTTGAGGAAGGATGGATTTTGGAGAGATAGGGTTTGAGGGAGGATGGTTTTGGAGGAAGAGAGTTTGGGGGAAGGATGGCCTTGGAGGGGAAAAAAAAAAAAGCTAAGGGAAGGATGGTCTTGGAGGGAGAAAGTTTCAAGAATGGAAGGTCTCGGAGGGAGAAAGTTTCAAGAATGGAAGGTCTTGGATGGAAGGGGTAGATAAGAAGCGGTTTGGGAGGGTGAATTTGATGGAAGATCGGGCGGTTGGGGCGTAAGGTTGAAGGAATGTCGGTTTTGGAGTATACAAGGTGCCGAGGAAGGACAGATGGCCTTGAAGGGGTTGAAGGAAGGAGAATTTTGAAGGAAATGAAGAAAACTAGATTTGAAGGGATTGGTGGAAGGATTGTCTTTGGAGAATGATTGGTGATGCAGGAGCAGAGGGAAGGATGGTCTTGGTAAGGATGGTCTTGGAGGGAGTAGGTTAAATGGCTAATCCCTTCACTACAATGACGTCTGCTTTACTTCATTCTTACTACCACCAAGCGATTTTTTTTTCAGCTTAGGAAATCGCTCTAGAAATAATAGGGATAAACGAGAAGACATGTAACCTCTTCTGCTCTAAAAATCTCTTCCAAAGTAAATAAAATCGTCTGGACATGGTTGGAATACAATAAAAAGGGCGTCCTGGGGTTGACGAGGTTGAGCAGAGGGTTGGCAGGTACCCAGGGCCGACAATAAACCCTTTTGAGGACGATTGGCACACACACTGCGATTTTATCCTGCCAACTGCCAATGCATTCAGCTGAAGGGAACATACGATCTTTGAAGGGCTATAAGTCTCCTGTTGGTTCCCGCTCAGTCAATAGGATTTTTTAAAAGACCGTTTCGAAGCACCAAGATTTCAGCGCTACATTTGCGACACATACGATCCAGCTCTTGTGCCATTTTCCATTTCTGTGTATGTATGTTTAAATGAACGTTAATGAAATATAAATGACTGGTTCGACTTGCATCAAGGTTGGCAGAGCAAGATTTTGTTGGTGGGTTTGGGAAGACGTGATTCAGTTTTGGTACATATCGCAAAGAAAGGCCAAGGGTCAAGGTCAGAGTTGAGGGCACAGCGTTATCTCAGGAATTTTTTGATACAATTTCGATCAAACTTGGTACATAATTTTGCAAGGATAAGCTGTGAAACTATTTGGGTGACGGGATCAAGGTCAAAGATCGGGCGCGGCTAACCTGAATTCTCTGAGCACTTTTAATCCACTGTTGTAATGTAACGCGATTACATGTACTTAAAGCTGAGCGTTAAGGAGTTATTAAAGACTTACGCAAACGAAAGGTGTAGTTTTCTTTCGGTATCTGAGATTTAGTCATTCTAACTTGATATACCACCACGACTTAGCTCAATCTAACTCAGTCTAATCAGCCAAAGCTTATCCTAACACCAAGATAAGTGAGACTCAGTTTAATATAACCTAGCTCAGACGAATTAATATAACTAATCTGATCTATTCTAACGTAATTTAATGTAACATAACATAGCCAACCACCTCAATGAGACTTAATATAAGCTGTAAAACTACCCTAATCAATGCTAGTCTAACCTAACCTATCCTAAACCAACCCAACCCAACTCAGCCTAACCTAGTCTAACCCAAACTAACCTAAGTTACCAAACAGAGCGGTGGCAACTAAGAGGCGTATTTAGGCCGAGTCCCCCAGCCAGCACCCTTACCCTGGCAGTATTTCACCTGTATACACTCCCTTCAACACAGCTATACATGGAGATTTTTTTTCCCTTGGGCTATATTGCAGTCTGGCACGAACACGGTGATGGTCAGGAGAGAGAGAGAGAGAGAGAGAGAG
>JAGKTI010001719.1:60521-74209 GCA_018397915.1 Birgus latro
CCTCCCTCCCTCTCTCCCATTTCGCCCTCCCTCACGCTCTCTCACTCCGTCACCCTCGCATGAAAACCACTCTCATGGTTACGCATTGACCTACGAACATGACAAACAGGCCTACATCTGCATAACGAATTGACTCATACGACACACGAGCTCAACACGCACAGGGCTCAAATGACACACAACACACAGGGCTCAATACACAGGGCTCAACACGCACAGGGCTCAACTGGCACACGACACTCAAGACTCAATACGCAGGGCTCAACAACAGGGAACAATTCAAAGGACTCAACACGCAAGTTTAAGTATGGCGTGCCGTGGTGAAGACAAATCCATCTTATACCACCTCTCGTCTTCATATTTAAAAATCCATGGGAGCAGCAGTTTGGATTATGATAAACAGCAGCAAATTCTGAGTTACAAGGATTGATTTTTCAGTAGCCATCGTACACCGTCTCTCGAGAATCTAACGCCGTGTGTACCAATTTTTTTTGATCGACTGTAAGAACTGATGGAGTGGCTGTGAATGTGAGTCTTTATACATGTCACTGAAGAATTTAGCCTGGGTGCGAAGACCTGAGAAGAACGCATTAAAGGCCCTGTACTGTACCCTCTTAAATATTCGACCCCGAGTGGAAATGAACCCAGATTTTGAGAATTGATCACTTGTGAGTTTGGGGCTAGAAGGAAGTTGAAAATATTGACGCTGATAATTTTGGTACTAATAGCATAAATTACGTTAAAAAAAAGAGTAAATATTGTGTGAAGATAGATTTGGCGTTATATCCAGTGCCTGCTGTGGAATGTTATGCTTCCATTTTGCCGTAGTAAGGAACGTACAATATCGAAGAGAGTCCATCTTTTCACAGTGTTTGAAAAATTGCTTATCATTATTATTATTATTATTATTATTATTATTGATTAAATCGAAACATAACATAATTCAGCAAGGACTTAAAATTATGCCAAAGCTGTTTCCACACGAAATGTATCCACTTTAAACGCAATTTATGCTGATATTACGAAAATTATCAATATCGACTTTTTCAACATCAACGTAGACCCAAACTCAAGGGGTCATTTGGCAGACGTATTTTGTACCTTCATTCATTGCCTCTTTAAAAAAAAAAAAAAAAAAACGGCCATAGCAGATTCAGACTTCAGGTAACAAGAAAACAAAATAATAAATAAAAATACGTTATGGTACTGACTGTGTTCAACTGACGTTTAAAAATACGTTAAGGGAGTGGCGGGGTTCAGGTGACGGTAAAAAATACGTTATGAGAGCGACTGTGTTCAGGTACGGTTAAAAATACGTTCAAATGGCGTCTAAAAATACGTTAAGGCAGTGACGGGGCTAGAGCAACGTCTGGAGCGGGGTGAAGGAAGGAGGCGTTAACAAGGAAGACGTTTGGCACCAGGGGCTGTAAAAACTTCGCCTCCCTTTGGCTGACAGAACCCGGGAAAATACTTAACTTTTCTGCACGCCGTCACCTCCACCCTCCCTCGCTCGATTCAAGATTACTTTGCTTGCAGGGAGATTAGGGAGAAGATGGGGGAAGAGGAGAAGGGAGAAATTAGGGAGGGGATGAAGGAAGAGGAGGAGGAGGAGGAGGAAACGGAGGAAGAAGAAGAGACTGCAGGAAGAGGAACATAGGGTGAATTAATGCAAGTTTGGAAGGGTGTTTTCTTTGCTTGTAGGTAGATTAAGAGGAAGATGGAGAAAGACTGAGAAGATGTGGGAGGAGGAGGAGGAGGAGGAGGAGGAGGAGGAAGAGAAATGAAAATGAGAGAAGGAAATTATCTTGCAAGAAAGTTAAGAGAAAGATGAGGAATGAGGGAGAAGAAAACGAAGATATAGGAAGAGGAGAGAGAGAGAGAGAGAGAGAGAGAGAGAGAGAGAGAGAGAGAGAGAGAGAGAAATAATAATAATAATATGGGAGAAGAGGACACCAAAGAAAACAGTCATATTTTCATTGGAAGAAGGAGAGGTAGAGAAGGAAGAAAAGGAGGAGATAGGAGGAAGAGAAGGAAGAGGAAGAGGGGGGAGAAGAGAGGAGGAAGTTTGAGGAAGGGGAGAGGAATGGTGAGGATACGGAAGAGGAGGTATATGAGGAAGAGGAAGGGCGATGAAAAGAGAAGAGTTTGAAGAAGAGGAGGAGAAACAATGAATGAAGAAAAAATGAGATAAAATGTACAATATATATGTTAAATTGAAGGAAGTCACTCGGAGAAAGAATGAGGAACAGGAAGGAAATTAAGAAGGAATAGATGTCGGAGGAAGAGGAGGGAAAGGAAAGATGAAGGAAGGCAGGACAAGCGTAGACGGAAAACAGAAAAGAGGAAGGATGGAAACGAAGAGGAAGAGGGTAAAAATGAAGAAATGGAGAAGGAGGGGAGGATGCTGCGAGGGATGTAAGGAAGAGGAAGAAGAAAGATGCGGAAGAGGAAGGAGGAGGGGGCCAGGCAGAGAAGGGAAATATGGAAGTGGAAATGACGAGGAGGAATGTAAGGAAGAGGAAGGAGAAAGATGTGAAAAAAGATGGAGGAGGAGGCCAAGAAGTGAAGGGAAGAGGAAAAAGGAGGAGGGAAATATGGAAGAGGAAAAAGGGGGACGAGGAGGAATGAAAGATGCGTACTAGAAGACGGAGAAAGAGTAAGAAAACAAAAAGGAATGAAGGAGAAGTAAGACAAAAGAAAGATAATCGAAAGTGGAAAGATGAAGCGAAGGAAGGAGGGAAGAAATGAAGGAAAGTAAAAAGACAACAAAAACTGAATGAACAAATGAATACAAGAAACAACAAATCAACAGGCGAATACAAGAAGAAGAAGAAGAGAGCAAGACAAGAGGAAGACGTGAGTGAAAGAGGAGCAAGAGAAAGAAATGGAAAGAGAGAAAAGAAGTCGAAGCGAGGGAACGAGAACAGCAAGGGAAGGAAATGAATGAATGAATGAATGAATGAGAGAAGGCAAGAGGAAGCAATTTTTAAAGGAGAGGGAGATGAGAAAGATAATGAATAAACAAGGAGCATGAGAAAAAAAATTTGAACGAGAATAAGCAAGTAAAAGAACTGAATGACAGAGAGAAGGAAGAAGAAGAGTAACCTACAGAGGAACAAGAGTAAGGAAGGGCAAGAGGAGGGAGTAAGTGAGTAAGAGTGGAGCAGGAAGAGGGAGGAAAAAGTGCGAGGGAATGGAAATTAAGTTGTGCAATACTGGATGAAATGTGAGAACTGGAGAAAGCTTTCCATTCTTATTTCTTCCTTTCTCGTTGTCTGCTTGATTTCCCACTGACCTAAGCTGTTCATTCTAATTATCATATACTCCTTCAATTTATTCTATTTCAATGTTCGAATCATTCTTGCATTTTATTCTGTTTATTTCACACACTCTCTCAGTTTGCTTGGCCTCTAACTGATCTTGCTTTCCATTCTACCCAACAATATTTAACCCTTTCATGATCCAGATAACTGTAGTCTTTATTCCTACGGGAAGCGAGGAGGAGGACGAAGTAGGAGGGGGAGGGAAAGTGGGTGGAGGAGGAAGAAAGTGGGTGGAGGAGGAAGAAAGTGGGTTGAGGAAGAGGGAGAGATGAAGAGTGGGAAGAAGGGGGAGAGGGATGGAGGGGGACGAAGCAAGAGTCAATCATAGAAAACTAAGTGAATTAATATTGGTACCATTTATCCCTTCATGGTTGGGACAGCTCTTGGTTTTTATTCCACCTAATTTCAAGCGATTTATGCAGCTGGGAGTAAGTCACAGGAATCCCAGACTATGAATCAAACTCAGCTTTTACGAGTATTTATTTCACTATCTTATTTCTTTAGTCAACTTCACGTCTAACAAACTTGACACGGCTACAAAATCTACCTGAGTTTTCTAACCAGACATTCCACCAGCTAATCTAAATCTACCATTGCTTGTGTCACTGTCCCCCCTCGTTTTTTTCAATTCACTCTGAACAACCTGACATGGCTTTAATAATTTCAAGTGTTTTGTTTGTTCTGTTTTTACATTCATTAAGTTCTATTCCATGCTAATTACACTGATTTTCTTTTCCTTTAATTTATATCGCTTCCATCCACCACTCTGCTTAATTCACGTTCCTACATTAAGTTAATTTCACTTATTTTCTTTCTTTGCATATCTCTCTTTTTTTTTTTTTTTTTTTTTTACGTAAATCTCTCCTGCCAAATCTTCTTCACCCATTAACCCTGGTGAAGGAAAACGTGCAAGGCTATTAAAATCTTCAGTCGCTCCAAAGATAACCATATTCGACGTGCAGAAAAAAATTTACACAACTTAATCTGGAGAGCTTTTAAACTCTTTCCTGACAGCATTTTCATAAGAGGTGATGCCCTGGAGACGTGCAGGGGGAGAAGGGGAGGGGGAGGGGGAAACAGGGAGTGGGGGAAGGGGAGGGGGAGGGGGAAACAGGGAGTGGGGGAAGGGGAGGGGGAGGGTGAGAAGGGGAGAGGGATGGAGGGAGACGAAGCGAGGAGGTGGACGAGGTAGAAGGAGGAGGGAAAGAGGGTAGAAGAGGAAGGAAGTGGTAAGAGAAAGAGATGAGGAGGGGGAAAAGGAGGAGGAGGGGGACGAAGTGAGACGATATGAGGAGGTGGACGTCAGAAAGAGAAGAGGGAAAGGGGGAGGAAGAGGGAGATGGGAAAGGGGAGGACGGAAAAAAGGAACAGAGGAAGGGAAGAATGAGGGTAAGTGGGGAAGAGGGTGAAGGTAGGGTGGTAGGGAGGAGAAGAATAGAGGGGAAGGATGTGTGGAGGGGAGGTGGAGTCTGGTGGAGATGAAGCTGGGAGTGAGGAGGAGGAAAGATGTGGAGGTAGAAGAGGGGAGAATAGGGTGGAGAAAGGAAGAGAGGGAGATGGGCGGAGGGAGGTAAAAGATGGATGGATGCAAGAAGAAGGAAGAAAGAATGATAGAGGAAAAAGGAAGGGATGAAGGTAGGGAGAGAGAAGGATTGATGAGACGGAGAGATGGAGAGAGGAGAAGAGGAGGAAGGTAGAGAAGGAGGGAAGACTGATGGGAGAGAAGGTGAATAGGGTGGAGAAGAGAAGAAAGGGTGAGGGAGATAAGGGAAAGCAGAAGTTGGATAGAGAGGAAAAGGGGAGAGAGGGAGGGGTGAAGGTGGAGAGGGGGTGGAGTGATGGAGCAAAAGTGGAAGGGAGGAGATCAGGAGTTTGACAGGGGATTTACGTCCACAGAGAACCCAAATGTGACAGCCTCTCCTAAGATGAAGAAAGTCGTCTGGGAAAATGGCCTAATAGGTTTTTAAATTCCTTTCTTTTACATTCTTCGCTTATCATATCTACAAATTGTCTCTCCTTCCCTCCCTCCCTCCCCTTCCCTCTCTCTCTCTCTCTCTCTCTCTCTCTCGCACTCTCTCTCTTTCTCTCTTCACATCCCCTTCTCTCTCTCTCTCTCTCTCTCTCTCTCTCTCTCTCTCTGTATGTGTATGTCTGTCGGTCTGTTTCTGTCTATCTGTGCCCCCTTCCCTTCTCTGTTATACCCTTCACGCTCCTCCTTCCTCCGGCTCCATTTCTCCTCTGCCGACCAATATATAAACTAACTGATTCACTGGACCCCAAGTTTGGCTGCGTTGTTTACACAGAGGTCAGTTCCTGCCTTCCTTCTTGCTCCCTCTCTCATATTCTCTCTCCCTCTCTCTCTCTCTCTCTCTCTCTCTCTCTCTATGTGTCTGTCTGTCTCTATCTATCTATCTATCTATCTATCTATCTATTTATTTATCTATCTATCTATCTCTATCTCTCTGGGGTCAAGCCTTTTGTATGCTATTTTTTTTAACCTTCTATTTGTTAATTTCGTAATACGTAATTCTGTTATGTTAATGACAGAGTCACACAGAAAATACCATGAAGTCTGTATGGTCTGTAAATCTGTATCTCTGCTCCATAGAATCCCCCTCCTCTCATACTCATTCTTCATCTCCCTGATATTCCTCCCTCTCATTCTCCTCCCTCTGCTTCCTGATATTTCTCCCCTGCCTAAAGTCTCCCTTCTGCTTTCTGATATTTCTCCCCCTCATACTTCTCCGATTTTGGTATTCCTCTGATTCCTTGCCCTTATATCCCCTTATACTCCGATACTCCTCCTAATACCCCCGATATTCCTTTCTTTATGCCGCGATATTACACCCTTACACCCCAATATTCCTCCCCTAATACCTCGATACTCCTCCCCTTACACCTTATATCTCCACTTCTTATACCTCAATACTGCTCCTCCAGTACTTCTCCCATTATACACCTATACTCCTACCTCGATACTCCTCCCCTGATACCCCTCCCCTAATACTCCTCTGCAATACTCCTCCCCTGACACGCCATCCTCCCCTGATACCTTTCCCCTAATACTCCTCTGCAATACTCATCCCTAATATCCTCCTAATACTACCCCCTCAACACCCCAATCCTCCTCCCTGATACTCCTCCCCTAATACTCCTATCCAAATACTCCTCCCTAATATTCCTCCCAATACTCCTCCCTTAACACCCAACCCCTGATACCCCTCCCCCTAATACTCCTTTAAGTGAGCGGTTTCAGATTCTTTCGGTCGGAGTTTGTGCATCTTTCACGAATCTTTACGACAGCGCATGACAAACTCTGATACTTCTCACTTTTAGGGCTTCTCTGTTTCAATGCTTCTCCATGGATTAAGCCTACTTAGGATTTTTCTTTTCTTGTGACCGTCTTTATCTTCTGGCTTTTCTTCACGACTGTTTTTCTTCACTTTCTTCTTAACCTTCTTTCATTCCTACGATGCATTTTTCCATTTTCTTCTGTTTGCTGATAAATTAAAGTAGCGGGGAGACAATTATACTCATTTGACTCTAACTTGGCTAAAAACTGCCATCTCTCCAACTTCAATGCTGAGTTGTAACAGTAACTTAATGTCAGATTATAATGTTAAGTCACTAAAAGGAGCTGTGGAAAGGATGTAAAGCTGTAGTACATCCACACCCACGCTCACATCCACATCCACACCCATAACCCACACCCACATGTACACCCATAACCCACACCCACATCCACACCCATAACCCACACCCACATCCACACCCATAACCCACACCCACACAGCACCCATAACCCACACCCACACAGCACCCCCTTCTTCCGCTCTCCAGATCCTCCACACTCGCTCTCCACTGGACAAAATAAATCTCCCTCCCTGTCCCCTTCCCTTCCCCGTGTCCCCCCCCACCCTCCACTCTCGTCCCTCACCAAATCTATCATCCTCTCTCATTATTCGCATCCACGTTTCACCGTCTCCTGCACCCTCCACCTCCCTATGGCCGGTATTCACGTCGGTTTGTCAGGCTTACTCTAGTCACTCTGTTTTCATCCGAGGGAACTGCGCCACTCCTGGAACTTAGATACTATCGTGGTTGCGTGAAATTCGATAAGCCTTAATTAGGAACGAGTCTCCCTGGTTACTAGTCAAATTAACCCTTCACTCTGACTACAGCTGGCCATCAACTGAGCTGGAAGGGTTTACGAATCTAGAAAGCTGAGTAAAAGCACTGTATATAATTTTTACTTTAACTGGCTTAAAATTTCCATCTCTCCAGCTTGAATCCTGAGCTGTAACAACAGATTAACACCAGAATATGATGCTAGTCACGAAGAAGTGCTATGAACGGTATGAAGAGCCGTAGTATTGACTTTTCCTGCCACTGAGCTGGGTGAAATAAATTACAAAAACAAATCTGGTCCAAGTTAACGTGAACGAAGTATAGCACGTTTAATGATTTAGTTTGCAATGGATATAAAATTTCACGGTTCATATGCCCTGTGCTGATGAATGGATCTCTCTTATGGCCCATTTTGCTGAGCTGGTTTTAGTCTTCTTTTTAATTTTACTCGGTTATAAAAATTTCACGAGCAAAAAAACTTCTGGGTATGAAAATTTAGGTACGTCAGTCTGTCCATAAAATTTCACGCATCACATTTCTGGCGGCAATGGATCGCTCATAGTTCGTGGGGATGGTTCAATCTTTTTTTATTTGATTTAAGATTTCAGTATCATCAATTTCTGGACCTAAAATACATACACCACTATTTTATAAGGAATTTCTTGCTCCAAATTTCTAGCGTTAATGGCCGTCTTGGATTTTGCGTGTATGGTGTAAGTTTATTTTTCTTTGCTTGAAATATTTTGGTTCCTTATAGTCCAAGGAACCATTTACTTCGTTGGGTGGTAACCATATAACCAAATGGACGCCTGGTGGTCTAGTTGATTAAGATGCTTCAAATGGATGTAGCCCATAAAATTTTACATATTGGATAACTGTTGCTTACTGCTCATATAATACCGCTCAGGGACAAGAGACAGGATTCCAACCCAAAACATCTGAAATGATTAGCCTTTCCCCCGGTTCCTGCGCTACTGCAGGGGTAATAAAGGACTGGATGATCAATAAAACAGATATTTTAAGGGCGTAAAATAAGTTAGTGTCTGTTACGGCGGTCGAGAGAGAGCTATTAACGTATTAAGGATAAGTACACTGGGTGATTTACTGTAAAAAGAAAAACTGTGTGTGTGTGTGTGTGTGTGTTCATACCATTCCAGAGGTCAATTTTCTCGCTTTTTATGGTGATCCCTGAACTTAAAGTACAACCACTCCCAACCTGTTTAGATTTCATATAATTACTCTCTTCAAAACACACGCTCCATTAACTTTCCTCGGAGCTCTCAAATCACGCATAAAGTTTCATAAATTGCCTTCAAACCATGCATAAAACCAAGGCCTCTTGATAACCACAGGGGTGATATTAATGTCCACACGATAGCCCTCTCATGCCGGGGTGACGATTGAAACTCTTCTCTCCGTTTTCTATTGCAGTCGGGAACTTAATCATTTTTCTATCTGGGCAAAATTGGATATGATGGACAGATTGTTTTCATTCGCAATCTTTACGTTTATTTGCTTGTCAGTGAAGGTAGTTACACACACACACACACACACACACACACACACACACACACACACACACACACACTATATCTATATCTATCTACCTATTGATCTATCTATATAAGAAGGAGTGGGGGGAGGGAAAAAGGAAGGAGGGAAGGTAAAAGAAAGAGAAGAGAGAACTGGGAAGAAGGGCGCTAGAGAGAAGAAATTTGGTCCTGTAAGTAACTGTTTATGAAAGTCAATGTTTCCGTTTATATAATCGAGAGGAAGAGAGAGTAAGAAAGGAGGAAGTAGGTCAAAAATGTTTATAAAGGTGTGTCTACCTTCTCACGCCAGTCCTTGTGTGTGACCTTAGCCCTGTGTTGCGTGACCTCGCGTAGCCTGTCTTTCCGTGTCATTGTCCTTGGAGCAGGTAACGGGGAAGAATATAATTTACAATGAAATACGAAGGAATGGAGGAAGTGGAGAGACTGTGAGAGAGGAGGGTGTGAGTTGGAGGGAGGACAGAGGACTGGGCGATGCGGAGGCGATTTTTTTGTGACTACCCCCAGTGGGATTAAGGCGTCTGGCAATAAACAGATAGATGAGGGAAGGAATGGAAACAGGAAAAGAATATTGAATCTTTCGAGGACGTTTGCTATGACAAAAGCATCTATGCCATGAGTCAAAGACAAGGATAGCGAAACAGGACAGCTCCTGCCCCAATCACTATCCCCCCAGCTGAAGCAGGAAAAAGGCTAAAAAAAAAGGGGGGGGGGAAGTCCTGCACCATAGAGAAACTGTCATGGAAATAATTATCTTTAATTTCATAAGAACTCTTTTTATCTACCGAACCAAGAGAATTCAATAAAAATGTTACCACGTACATACGCAGCAAAATTCTATACCTACTTACGATATTACATGAATAGTAAACGTTGCTGCTGTGGTAAACATAAATTCGCATGTTTATTTCAAAAGCCTCTTACTCACATGTTTCTGGGACCCGCAACCTTACATGAAACTCAGATAAATTGGGAGACCTGCAGGTAATATCGTAAATGTTCCTAACATTTTTTTTTTTTTTACATTACATACGTTTCCATAACATTTACAAAAGAAACTAAGGTAAACTGGGAGGGCTGCAGGTAATATCGTAAATGTTCCCTACCATTTTTTTTTTTTTTTACAATACATGGGTCTCCATAATATTTACAAAAAACTCAAGTAAATTAGGAGGGCTGCTGGTAATATCATAAATGTTCCCAAGCAATTTTTTACGATACATTGATCTCCATAACACTCAGATACACCCAAAGATGGATTTATTGCTCTCATATCGTCACTTTATTCTTGACTTAAATTGACAGTTAAGGTTTTTCGTAACTGCATGAGTGAAGACAAACCTGGCCACCCTAATTACCCTTCTAACTACATCAATGATAATTGGGCGATTCTAGTTAGCTTGGGGGAGAAGCCTTGCAGAGAATGGGGTAATCAGGACTATATCTTAAACCTCCAGGTCTTGAAGTCTTGCAGTGAATCGAAAAGTCTTGCCGTGAATCCAAAAGTCTTGTAATAAATCGAGTCTTGCAATAAAACCAAGTCTTGCAGTGAATCCAAAAGTCTTGCAGTAAATCGAAAAACCTTGCCATGAATCCATAAGCATTGCAGTGAATCGGAAAGTCTTGCAGTGAATCCAAAGGTCTTGCAGTGAATGAATTAATGAAGACTATGGATCGTATTCTCGGCAGGTAAGGAAGCTTCCTAACACCTCTTCCTAAGCGATTTATTTTTCTTATTACTCATTATCCTCTTCTTTCTCACTTAAATCATTCCACAACAACCACACTTGGCATAATAATGTACAAATATATTAACTGGCCTTATCCAGACTAAATCGCTATGGAAGAGGTGCTAGGGAGTTTCTTTAACCGACGGGAATCCGGATCTATATCTCATCCCTCTATGAAATAAAACTTTCTGGAAACAGGCGAACAGTATTGAACACTCGTCGTCGGACTGAAGGGATTAATAGTGATTTACGTCATATCGATAAATTATGAGAGAAAGTGAACGATGGTTTTGGGAGTCCAGAGATGAAATCGTCGACGTCCAATAAATTTTTCAGAATGATATGTAGGAATTTTGTCTTTCGCATTTCTCTTCCCCTTCCTCCCCCCTTTCTCTCTCTCTCTCTCTCTCTCTCTCTCTCTCTGTGTGTGTGTGTGTGTGTGTGTGTGTGTGTTCAGTTAGGAGAGAGATTTTATGAACCAGAAAGGTTAGTGACACAATTTACTAGCCATTTCAATCCTACTGTACTCCTGTTACTCTAAACTGGCCTAAAATTGANCTCTCTTGCATTTCTCTCCCCCCCCCCCCCCCCCCTCTCTCTCTCTCTCTCTCTCTCTCTCTCCCTGTGTGTGTGTGTGTGTGTGTGTGTGTGTGTGTGTGTTCAGTTAGGAGAGAGATTTTATGAACCAGAAAGGTTAGTGACACAATTTACTAGCCATTTCAATCCTACTGTACTCCTGTTACTCTAAACTGGCCTAAAATTGACATCTCTCCATCGTGAATACTGAACTGTAATAACTGACTAACTCTAAAATATTATGCTAGTCACGAAGAAGTGCTATGTGAAGGATGTAGAGCCGTAGCACAGTCTCTTTCCTCCACTGACCCCCGTGAAATAAGCTGCCAAAGGACGAACATCTGGGCCAGGTTGAGGTGAAGGGAGTATAGAGTTTTTCCCTAAACTCTATATAAATTCCTCTGACATCAGAAAGAATATGAGAAAAAATAAAAAATAATAAAAAAAACACTATCCTATTGGGCGTAGAATAATCTGAAAATACTAAGAATAAAATCTAAAAAATACGAACCTAGACTATGGGCAAAAAAAAGAAAAATGTAAAAAAAAAAAATCGTTCAATCCTACTTGGAATTTTACACCCTCAGAATCGACCAAATTTTCACCTCAAACTCAAACAGCTTCTTAACTATCCTCTAAGCAAACTCACACGACACCTTAACTATCCTCTAAGTAAACTCACACGACACCTTAACTATCCTCTAAGCAAACTCACACGACTCCTTAACTATCCTCTAAGCAAACTCAAAACTGCTTCTTAACTATCCTCCAAGCAAACTCACACGTCTCCTTAACTATCCTCTAAGCAAACTCAAACTGCTTCTTAACTACCCTCTAAGCAAACTCAAATGGCTCCTTAATTATCCTCTAGCACCCTTCCAAAGCGACCTTAATTGGGGGGTTATGACCTCTTTAAACGCAGGTGGAACAAGGAAGTGATGAGGACAGGGGAAGTGTCATTTCAGAGCGTCCTGGATATTACGCACTCCAGTCTGCGTTCTCTCTCACCTATCTCCCCCTCCTCTCTGTTTGTCTGTCTATTTGTCTGTCTATGTCTCTGTTTATTTGTCTTTGATCTCTGTCTGCTTATCATTCTTTCTTACACCTCTCTCTCTCTCTCTCTCTCTCTCTCTCTCTCTCTCTCTCTAATCTTTATGTCTCTCTGTCTTTTGTTACCCTTCCTATTCAATTTATCTATGCATTTACCTATACATCTGCCTGTCTCTGTGTGTCTGTATGTCATCACCCCTCTCTCTCTTTCTCAGCGTAACAGTAAATACAAAGACATATATACCAAATAAAAACATCCTATAACAAATAAGAAAAAGGAGGGAATGGCGCAGAGAGACATATCAAAGAAAATACTGAGCTGACAGTACAGAACAAAACATTAAAAAAACACATCTGGCATTAATAAACAAGAGGAGATAAGAGTAAAGAAAAATATCAAGGTAATGAAAGGGAAAAAATGACAAACCACAAAGAAAACTACCAAGAAAAATAGAAAATCTATCAGTAATAAATCTTCCTGTAACAAAATAGGAATGATAATAACAAGAAAAAAACACGAAATATTGGCACAGAAAAACACACGAAATAAATCACAGAGAAAAACAACAGGCAAACAGTAGAGAAAAACAGACAACAGGACGAGAAACATATAAACTTTCCATATCAAACAGAAGCTAACAGTGGAGAAAAACACCAGGATAATGACGAGGAAAAACACAAAAATCATGAAAAAAAAATCGAGCTGACAGTAGAGAAAAACAGAAAATAAATCAGAAAATAAACCTTTCTATGGTAAACTGGAATTCAAAGTGATAGTAAAAAAGAAAAAGGAATTCAGCCAAGCGAAAGAGGCACATTCCCCAGATCAATGGGGAGATAAAGCTTGTGTGAAAAGCAGGGGGGACAGGAGCCAAGAGGAGGAGCAGGGAGAGAGAAAAATGGCAGCTACAACCCTCTCTCTCTCTCTCTCTCTCTCTCTCTCTCTCTCTCTCTCTCTATCTATCTATCTATCTATCTATCTATCTATCTATCTATCTTTCCACCTTAGTCTTTCACAGTTTCATTTAACCATTCTACATCACATTCATCAGTACCATCATTTGGCATCATCTATCCACATCATCCTTCACTTTCTCTCTGTCTGTCTCTGTCTCTATCTCTCTGTCTCTGTCTCTCTCTCTCTCCCTGACAAAGTAGGCGAGCACCACATAACCTACCCTGACACCCCCTCCTTCACCCCCTCCCTTCGACTCGTATGTTTACACCACCACCCATAAAACTAGATTTATTCACATCCATTTTTTCCTTTCCTCCAGGTGACAAGGTGCCTTCTCTCTCTCTCTCTCTCTCTCTCTCTCTCTCTCTCAGCA
>JAGKTI010001720.1:0-15264 GCA_018397915.1 Birgus latro
AATAAGTGACAGGATGGAAAGCATGCATTTTAATAAACTGCTGACTGTTGAGAACAAAACCAAGTACATGTTTTGTGTATAAGTAGTTGGGAATGGCTAGTAGAAGAAGAAAGGTAAGAAAGAAGAAAGGGATCACTAGGATAGAGGTGTGTAAGGAAATGATAGTTAAAATGGTGAAGGCACCATGGCATGATGGACTGTGAGGGAAGGATATTAAACGGAATGGATTTGGAAGATGTATAGACTGGCCTGCCAAAGGACTTGGAATCAGGTATCATAATTCCTTTATATAAGAGAAAAGAATGTGTGACAGTCATTAGGATATTTATCTTCTTAATACTGTGGGAAGATATGATGTAAGAGTGTTGTTAATATGACTCACTTTATCTGCATCTTTTGGCCATTTATGGAACATTATTTTGTGCGTAGACTGACTAATATAACTGCAATTACCAAAGCCAATGTGGAGGTATCTGCAGGCATAGTACAATATTTTTTATTCATACTTACTAATATAGCTGCAATTTACCAAGGCAAATATGGATTTACCTATAGCTAATGAACAGTGGTTTTCAATTCACTTTTATTGACTAATACAGCTGTAATTTGCTAATGCAAATGTGGAGTTGCCTGGAGAGATAATGGGAAGATGAATATATATCATGAAAAAGCAAAGCAGAAATAGGCACCATAAATAGTTAATGTACAGTATTACAAACTGAACATATGGAATATTCATAAATTATGTGAAACCAAAGCTGAAGGGATAATGTAGTAAGAAAGATTGAGATGAAGTGAAAAGATGGAGTGGAGGTGTATGTAAGAGAAAGATTTGTAGTGTCAGAAAGGAATGGTAACAAACTGTAAACCAGAGGCTCAGAAGTGCTACTGTGACTACTCTAAGTGATCTCTCAAACTTGGACAATAAACAACTAATAGACTTAAACCTCTCCTATCCCAAACCAACTCACCATTCCCAGTGGCTCTAGTTCCTTCATCATGCTGTTCCTCATCAGGGGCCATCTTAGCCTTTCGAGACTTGACCTCTCCTTGTTCATTAGAGGCCAGACACTCATAGAAGCCCATGTCTGCATCCTGTGTGTTCTCAATCATCAGTGTCCCATCTGTCAGGATGGTGAAGCGATCACCGTCCCCTACCACCTCATTGCTGGTACAGGAAGATGCCATGAATAAAATATGGTCATTTCAAAGTTTGCAAAAATAATTATATAGGGATATCAGGTGGCATAATAGTGCTGCTATTTTTTCATAACCACTGATACTGAGATCTCTAACTTAAAATCTACAGTGCTACAGCATCTGTATAACATAAATTTGTGCTTTCTACAGAGGAAAAGTACATTCATAATGTGTTGATATTTACTTGTAAAGAGTAGTGCGACAGTTAACTGGGGGGTTATCAGAGGAAAGCTATAGAGTGTCCTGTGATTTACAGCTCTCAGATCCCAATAATCATCTGAATATTTTGATATTAACAAACATATTCAAGTGAATTTCAGTCATAAATTTCTCCACGTCATTACACTTTATCCACCATTACTGTAAATCACATACAAAGTGACCAACTTATTACAATTTATCCACAATTACTATACTGTACACTATATTCTACATGGGATTATTTTCAGCCTTTATATATAGCTGAAACCTGTATTCCATATTAACAAATGCTTAGTGAAATAAATTCTGAGAAGACTGACACCTTTTAGCTCATCAAGTGTACATATAGATACACACATATCAACCATCAGCAACAGAAGTTCTGTCACCTCTCCTGCTTTTCTCTCCAAGGCCTTTGAAGATTAGCTTGGGAAAATCCAAAGAAAATGACACATGGCAATGGTTTTTGGTTAAATGAAGTCACTGACTACTGTGGATTCATAGAGGCTGAATATCAAACCTATGGTGAGAGAAGTAGAGGTGGTGACAGGACTTACCAGTATACAGTAATCTCCCATTTATCTGATGGTGCATTACCCAACTTGTGTCATTATCCAACAAATTTAAAAATTTGGACGAATTAAATCAACGTCTGTTTTTGACTGCATTAACAGGCAGCACACATGGAAACCAAATTTTTCATACTGCCTGTTGCTCCCCACAACATCCCCATCATCGACAATGCCTTCCAAAACGTGCTCCTCGCAATATCCCCACCATCGACAATGCCCTCCAAAAGAAAGGCCACTGCTTGCTGCTCCCCACACACATCCCTTTCCATGAATGATGTCCTCCAATACAAAGGCCACTGCCTGCTCCACATCAGTCGCAGAGAGTAAGCCACCCAGAGTTAGTGTACATTAAGTTTATCATGAAGTTTTTGGCCTTTGCTGCTACACCAGAGCTTTTATAGGGGCTTATTTTGCTTGTCCCATCATCAGCACCCACCCCTATACACCTACTCAACATTGGAGCAGAGGATAAGTAAAATCATCACCTATACACCACTAACCACATGGGATTAATTGATAAAATCTTCTACTACAATATGGTGAGTATACAGTAGTTGCATTTTTTAATGTAAAAACAACTGTATTGCATGTCTTCATTTTCTGCATTACTGCATGTCTATTTTTTCCAGCACGAATTACAATTTGTACAGTATACTGGGTGTACAGTACAGTAATACTGTACAATATCCTGTAGGATGACTTTTTAAAAGTAAATCTTTCTTATTTTTTATGTTTGGAGAGTGATACAGGAAAGTACAGTAAAGAGTTTTATAGGAGGTCATACCTCCTGCAGAGGGGCTGCAGGTAGTATAGCACTAGCTGTTAAAATGCAGTATCCAACAGGACCTTGGCTGAATTATGACAGATAAACAGGGGATTACTGTACTGGTGACTGTACATATACAGCATATATAATAATAATATGCAAATTCCTACATATTTAAGACTGAAATATACTGTTCCTCAAGTCTCACTTGTGTAACCAAACAACATCAGGTTGTGGGTCTCCTTCAACTTGACAGGTGAAGTAAGCTGTCCCACCAAATGTTATTTCCACATCTTGTGGCCCTTCCTTGATCAGAGGCTGCCCTGTAAGCAAAATACTGTAGTCAATAAAGATGAAATGAGCATGTTATGAGTCTACAAACTTACCATAAGATTATAATGCAACATACTTCATAATATATAACCTTTAAGCCACGGTCACACGAAAGCATTATTTTCCAAGCAACAGCAATCCAAGGAACTACAGCAAGAGCAATTAAATTCTTTCAAAGGTGGTCCCAAGAGACATTCTTTCCCAACAGAAAAAACAAATGAACGTCACTATATGAATGAGAGATGAATCATCACTGTTTTCTCCCCTATTACACCCAATCAATTAATGCATGAATACAGTAATAAAAATAAAGAAGATAAAGGCCAATGAGGCTCCTGCTATTCTGGCTACATTAATGACCATAAAAAAAAAGCAGAGTGCTTACTGAAAATGTATGTACTCCCACAGGAGTACCCACTAATGTTTAATAATGTCCAGCTCGTTCCTGCATCATCCCTGAACATGCTTGGGGTTTCATTCACACGGGATTTATCTTGGAAAGAACATATTACATCTCTTGTGAAATCTGCTTCAAAGAGATTAGGTGTGCTATGCCAACTCCGAACCTTCTTTACCCCTGCACAGTTGTTGATTTTATACAAAGGTTTTATTCACCCCTGTTTAGAGTAAACTCTCATGTGTGGGGTGGCTCCCCACATACAGCTCTTCTCAGTATGGTAGAGTCAAAGACTTTTCGTCTCATTACCTGGCTCCCTTCAACCTCTGTCTCTTCGCTGCACTGTTGCATCTTTATCTCTTTTCTATCACTACTTCAATGGCCACTGTTCCTCTGAGCTGTCTGCTTGCATCCTTCCACCTCTATGACAGGCACGTGGCACCCATCTAGCAACAACCTCTCATCCCTTTTCTGTCCAACTCTCTAATGCAAGAGTTAACCGTTACTCCCAGTCCTTCATTTATGCAACTGGTCAACTCTGGAACTGTCTTCCTCAGTCTGTATTTCCTACTTCCTATGATCTCCAGTCTTTCAAACGCAGCGTGTCCAGGCATCTCGAAATGAACGGATCTTGAATTTGGCTCTCTTTTATATTGTTTTTGTTATTTTCTTGAAAGGAACAGTTTGTGGACCCATGGCCTTTGGTTCCTTCTTCCTTGCATTAAAAAAAAAAAAAAAATCAGCTTGCCAGAAAAGGGGAATTGATGTTGTCGATCAACCCCTCTATCTGATTGAGCAGACTTATCAATCACAGGCAAGTAACTGCCCCTGCTGGGCCATCCCATACAGTGAGATAATGTTCTCTTGTAGCTGACAGCACCTTGGCAAAATAATGCACAGTCAAAAATTGTGCAGTTTTGGTTCTTGGATGGATGCTACATTTGCATCTCTCCACCCAGTTAACAGGGGCACCATAGCAGGCTCCACTTCACCCCTTAGTTTGGCTATATGGTTACAACCTGTTCAAGTCCAACTGTTACAGATTCTTTATGAATGGAGGACATCTGTAAACAGATGCATGGATAATTATTTTTTTCTTTTGTTTTTCCTTCTGTTCTGTTACTGAAAGAAAAAAAATGCACTGTTAATGGTTTCCTGGGTTACAGGAAACCACTGTGCTTGTCATTCAGTGTAGAGCCACTTGAAGTGGAAAGAAAAAAAAGGTGACAGGAAGGAAAGGAAGCAGGAAAAGAGGAAGGCAGACACAGAAACAGCATGCATCTGAACCTGAATACTGCTTGATTTTTTTTTTAGTAACAATCATGATCATCTAGATATATTTTTTAAATAATATATAAAAATAAATTACTTGTCACATCAAATAGAGAAACAGTATGGGAAGCAAGAACTACTCAAAATGTCATCATGTGACCACAAATTTAGCTGCATGACTATTAATTAGCTACAAATGATTACAGTATTAATGAAAACACAAGTGGCAAATCACAGATTAAGAGTAAAAACCTCCCCTATTTTAGCAATACTGTATATTGCAGAATGTCAACTTTGATAGCCATATCTTAAACAAGATATATGCTGTAATATTGTGCATTAAAAGACAAAATATATCCATCTAAAACTCCAACTGATGACCATCAAAACTGTATGACCACAGCAGTTTTTATTTTACCTGTACATATCCTTAACAAGGGGAACCACTGCACAGTATTGTATTATTATCATTCAAAGGTTAGTTTAACTGTATGTCATAAACTAACTCATCTAGACTCTGGACTAGATTACATGTGTAAAATATAAATCAACACAGTAACACAAACTCATATTATCATCATCCAGATCTTTCTGCTTACCTAAGGATGGAGTGAAATTGGGTCACATAAGCTCATACAAATATTACATTGGCTTTTTTTTTTTTTTTTTTTCTTCCACGTAAGGATGGGGTGAGATAAAGTCCAAACCAGAAAACAGGGAAGAACAACTAACAGAATACCAAGTGAAATGAGTATTCATTCCCACACCACTCAAGACTTAGGAATCCTGGCACCATCTAACAGACCTTGCCAACCATACATTTTTTTCTTTCTTTCCAGGGGGTGCATTCACTTTACAGATGCACTTCACATTACCTGCCAGTTAGGCATGGGATGACTATCAAGCCAAAAATTAAAAGGGGGGGTGGGGGATGTGACAAATAATTTTAATCTACTCCAACTAACTTGATTTCTTGTCATTGCCCTTGCCTCATCAGCTTCAACACATCACTTTCTCACACACTTATATACCATATCCAACCACCTTCTCTGTTGACTACACCTTCTCCTGCTTTCACTCAGGGATCACATAAACCCGTTTCACCAACCTACTGTATTTACATGCTCTTCTGTCAATATAATGGCACCAACTACACAAACTCTGCAATCCTACTCTCAACAAGCTTCTTTACTTCACATCTTTTGCATTATTTACCATCCTTCCTACTCTATGCATGGGGTTGTAGGGGAGGTGCCCATTGTCCATTCACTTGGTGTAGTGCTGCCTACTTTCTCCTAAATACTTATCATTCTTTTTCTGTGGCTGTCCTCTTCTCTTCCTATACTTCCCCACCTTCCCGTAATTATATGTTATTTTTCTTTCCTCTTAAAATGGCTCTTCACTGAATGACTTGCCAAATGGTATCCTGCACACAGGAAACCATTTACAAAATTGGGTGGTAACCATATAACCAAATATTGTGGTGATGTGGAGCCTGCTATGATGCCTCTGTTAACTGGGTGGAAATGCAAATGTGGTGTCCACACAGGAGCTAAACCTCCACACTGATCTCCATGCCTCACTGTGGTGGGGTGCTGTCTGCCACATGAGAATACTGGTTCACTGCATGGTATGGCCCTGCAGAGGCAGTTGCATGCCTGAGGTTGATGAGTCTGCCTGATCAAACAGACTAGGATAGCACAACAGTAACAACAGCTCTATGCATCGCACACAAATTCCTCAAAAATCCCACAAATATCAATCTTACTTCTTCCTTATCTTACTTAGAACTTTTCAGTCTCAAAGTATATCAGCCTCAAGCCCATACATTTAAATTTGCAAGCATTCTCTCCATATGACTATGTCATCTATGCATACATTCTTCAACTGTATTATGTTCCCATACCATCTATGCATACATTCTTCAACAGCATTATCAATAGACTTCCTTATTCCAGATCACTTTCATGTTCCACTTCATTTCTTATCCTATCTACTCTATGTGCTCCATACACAATCCTCAATACAGTAATCCCATTTCTACTGCTCTCTCTTTCAACTTTTTTACTCTCAAGCCATACCTGTATATCAAAACAGTGAATGAAAACCACACTTCAGAAGGCATACAAGGGCATTCACACAGCAAGCACCAGTAGGAGTAACTGGAACAAATGGGACACCTTCCTAATCCCTCCAGCTAAATATACTGTACTGTATACTATTTCCATAAATGTATCAAACATCTTACAGTCCTTCCAACATGCTTTCTCTATTTACTGCCTAGGATTCACAAGTTGCTAGCAATGTATAACCCTCTTCTTCTTTTTTTTTTTTAATTTATTTTAAATGACCTTCCTACAAAAGATGTCAGCAAACAATTCCTACTTACTAACTGCCAAAACCTGCCAAAAACATGGAAGAGCTTAAAAAACACTAATCGAAAATACTGTATATGAATAAAAAGATAGGATGCATATAGACAACAAAGGTCACTTGCAGTATGGAAGAAAAAAAAAATCCCAATTATGGACCATATGAGAGGAAAACAATTCATTTGTTCAATTCAAGACCCATCCTGACCATGCAACTTTTGTTCACCATTCACTACCAGAAAGAAACAAAAACAAACAAACTCTCTACACTATACACAGTGTCTCAAGAACATCCCTCTTCTATGCAACAATCCATTTCACAAACACATACAGTACATAAACATACAGCATAGCTACATCAGTCATCCAAAAACCCCAGTCAAAAAGCATCCTTCATAAATCTTCATAAGCACACCCCTCAAAAACTACACAGTCATGAGAGACACAAGAAATCGTAATCACATCACAATACAACCATCACCCTTCACTGCCTCGGTACCAACAGAAAATACAGTTCACAAACAATCCACTCTTTCCACAAAGCAATACAGCCCTCTGCACCTCAACATACTCACCTCATGTACCATACTACATATCACATCACAGACAATCCTTCACACCGCTCGCTGGCGCAGTGGTAGCGTTCTCGCTTGCCATCTGGTAGACGGGAGTTCGCGCCTCGCTCAGGTTGTGAAAAGTTTCACTGACAAAGTGGGTGGTTACTGTCCCCCTTGAGCAAGGGGATGGGTGTGTGCGTGTGTGAAGGTCACAGCCTTGCCCATAGATCGGACTATATGAGCTCTCAGCTCCCTTCCGGGAGGGTAAAAGCTGATGATCACGACCATCAAGTGATCCTGACCGACCCGGTGAGTTACACTGATGGGTGGTGGTGACCATCACCCACTCACTTGATATACTGCTGGCAACTTCTACCTTCATCTCATCATTCTTTTTCTGTGTCTGTCCTCCTTTCTTCCTACTTTTCCCTTTCCCTCCTGTCACTTTTATTCTTTTTTCCATTTAAGATGCGTCTAACCTTAGTGACAAGTCTAATGGTTTTCTGTAACCTAGGAAACTATGTAGAATGTTGGATGATAACCATATAACCAGACCATGGGGTGAAGTGGGGCCTATTATGGTGCATGTTAACTGGGTACAAAGATAAACGCAGCATCCACCCAGGAACCAAACCTGCACATTTTTCTCTGTACCTCACTATGGCAAGACGCTGTCAACTGCAATGGAAAATCAGTTCACTGCACGGGATGATCCTGCAGGGGCTGGGGCTTGCCTTTGTTTGATGGATCTGCATGGCCAGACAGACTGGGGCTGATCAACAACAATAACAGAGAGTCCTTCAACACAACCTCAACAACAGATCTCACAGAGCACCCACTTATAGTGGTCAGTTTCCTTCAGTCAACTGGGTTCACATCCAGTTGAACCTAGAGTAGCAACCACTAGTAACTGCAGTACACTTCACTGATTCAGAGGAAATTTTTTTAAAAAACATTTAACCACACAATAAACAGAACATTATGAGTACATGCACTATGCAGCTTCCAAGGCTCACCAATACACTGGAATTCGGAGTCTGTGAGTGAGGTCAAGCTCTTGCCCTGAAGAAATGTTGGGAACTGGCAGGTGGCAGCAACCTGTGTGGTGTGTTGCTTCTCCTTCACCATCTGGGCCAGCCACATCATCTGACAGTCACAAACCAGTGCATTGGAGTCCAAACGCCTGCAAGGAGATATTTACTTTATTCACTTTTGGGCCAAACAAATAACAAACTGGCTTCTAAGTATTCTACAATTAGGGGAGGATGCTGTCACATTTTTTGGAGAGAAAAAGTGGCAAGATCCCTGCCAAAGAATGAAGTTGTGCTGATTATTATGGTCTGATATTAAATGTGGAAGAGGCTACAACTAATACAGTATTTACAGTAAACTTTAAAATTCATTTACCATCCATCCATCCATCATCCAATCCTACGCCGCCCCATGAGAAGTGTAGGTGCCCGGGGCTAAGCAAGTTGGTCCTGACATGTATGATGAAGGTGACCAGCCTCACTCATCCCTGTGTGGCATTACATGAGCAATAAACCCCAACCACCCCTTGGACATAAACCTACACTGGCTCAATCCAATTAGAGCACCTTATTTACCCACTAAACCATCAGGCACCATAATCTGGTTATATGGTTACCACCCAGAGTAGTAAATGGTTTCCTGGTGTACAGGAAACCATTTGGCTTGTCACTCAGTGTAGAGTTACCCACAAGAGGGAGTATAAAGTCATTTAAAAAACAAAAAAGGGCACTCAAAGAGCACAACACCCATACCTAGAAACTGATTTTTTTTAAATGCAAGGAAGAAGGAACCAAAAGGCTAATAACCTGCATGACTGTTGCCTCTAAGAAGAAAAACAATCTATCTATCTATTTATCTATAACTAAGTGCCCTAATTCTGTAAGGGGTGGCCGTTTGTCTTCGAGGTAGCTGTTTCACGGGTAGGGGCACTAACCCTCTGCCAACCCACTTAATTAATACGTGGGGAACACATATGGGTTGGTTGTATGGTTACCACCCAGTGCTGTAAGTGGTTTCCTGGCTTACAGGAAACCATTAGGCTTGTCACTCAATGTTAAACCACCTAAAAAGGAAAGATGAGTAATAAAAAGTGACAAGAGAGATGGGAGAAACAGGAAGTGTGGAGGGTGCACACAGATAAAGGATGATAAAGGTGACGACAGAAGTAGGCAGCACTACATCAACTGCATGGATGATGGTCACCACTAAGATTTGATCAATTTGAGAGGCTTGAATAGACTGCATTTAAAAGAATGGATGTAATAAGCTATGGAAAATACACACAGAGGAAGACATTTCCATAGTTGACCTACTGCATACATAAAGGATTGGGAGGGTATTGGTTAACTCTTGCATTAAAGTTAGACAGAAAGGGGGAGAGAGTTTGCTACTCGACAGTACTATGAGCCCTCCTTAAGGTAGAGGGGATGCAAGCAGAGAGTTTAAAAGAGCAGTGACCACTGAAGCTGTGATACAAAAGAGATGATGTGACAGTGGTTAAGAGACAAGGGGCTGAAGGAGGTCAGTAAGAGGAAGAGAGTTATCTATTTGTTTATCTTTTTTATTGCCAGATGCCTTAATCCTGTAAGGGGTGAACATAAAAATAAAAATTGCCTCCATGTTGCCCCGTCCCCTGCCATTTCACTGTCCTCCCCCCAGCTCACACACCCCTCTCTCATATACCTCTCAACTCTACCTCTCCATCTCATCCTTTGCCTCCCCATCCCTCTTCGCCCTCCACCTCACTCACATACACTCTCATTAGTCTCTCGCTTTCCATCCTCTCCACATGGCCAAACCACCTCAATGTATTTCTCCTAATGCTTTCTCTCACATCCACATCCACACCACGATGCTCCTTCACTTCCTCCTTTGTCAATCTGTCTCTCCATTAACTCCACATGCTCCTCTCAGATAACTAATTTCCACTGCTCTCACTCTTCTCTTGACTTGTGTCCTTCCAACAAGGTCCAAGCTTCACTTCCGTACGTTAGAGCTGGTATCACACTACTATAAATAAGCGACTTTTTTAACTTCCATGCTCACTTCCCTAATTCTTATCAATACTTTCAAAGAACCAGCAACCTCTCTTCCTTGTTGTACCCTTTAAAGCATTTCACTCTCCTAACTTCCATCCTTACTCACCACACTACCCAAGTGCTTAAATGCACTCACATTTTCCATTTCCTCATCATCCAACCTCACTGTACATTCAGTGACTTCATTTCTCTCGAAGACCATAACTTTACTCTTCCCTACATTGATCTTTAGATTCTGTTTCTTACATATTCTCCCAACCTCGTTCACCAAGCCTTGCAGTTCTCCTTCATCTTCGTTTAACAACACAATATAATCTCCAAACAATAATACAGTATGTTTCCAAATGCTGTCCTCTCTCATTAGGGCTGCTCTAACATCCACTGCCCTACCTTGTATGATTTCATTTCTTACACACACTCCCAACCTCATTCACCAAACCTAGAAGTTTTCCTTCGTCTTCACTTAACAACACAGTATCATTTGCAAACAATAATAAAGGAAATGGTTAACTAAGCCAAATGCCTTAGGGAGGTCAATACAAGTTATAATGCCATTATCACCCTTGCTACTGTACTTCATTATCTCTTTAAGCAAGAAACAAGCGTCTGTCGTAGACATACCTCGTTGGAAGCCAAACTGTCTTGAACATGGAAAAACTTTTTCTTCTAAAACATCCAGTATTATCATCTCAAATATTTTTAATATACAGGATGACTGCATTACAGGCCTATAATTTTTAGAGTCTGTTACATTACCTTTACTATTCTTAACTACTGGAGTTACTATACCTTTTAAAAGCGACTGTGGTAAGTAGCAATGAGTAAAACAAGCATTAAAAAACCTAGACAAATATATTAAAAATTCTTCCGAGGCATTCCGTAAAAACAGTGAGTGGACCCCGTCATGCCCCACCGCGGGGTTCAGACGTGCTATGGTCTCCCTCAGCGACACTGCTAACACTCGAATAAACATTTTTCTTCCATTTTCCCATTTCTCTTTAAAGTTATTCATAAAATTACGTTTGGCTTCAATATCACCTAACTGTGCTGCTAAAATCTTCAAATGAAATATTTTTACGATGTCATTGTTACACTGTTTACCGTCAATGGTATTCGTGGCTTTGCACTTCACACCAAAACTGTCTTTTATCTTTATTTCTAAACTTTTCCATAATGCTCTCGCATACTTCACTCTGCTCGTCCCTCTTACAGTCATTCAAAGTCTTTTTGAAATCCTTCCTAGAAGACATCATTTCATTATGTTCAAAAGTGCCTACTTTTTTACCTGTTGCTAACCACCGTAGATATTTCTCTCTGGCCACTGAATGCAGGCACTTAACACGTCTGTTCCATCCGGGAATAACCTTATACTTATTTGTCTGTATAGTCGTTCTTGTGTACTCCAGTGATGCTTTTGCACAAGCGAAACCAATACTATTACATAAAAGGTCAATACTATCAAGGTGAGAGATATCTCTACATCCCACCTTCACACACAGATGAACGGGAAGATCACGAAGCTTACTCAGATCATCGTCAACTCGTCTACGTATTTCCCTTATTTCATCAGGCCTTAATTTATTCCGTTCTATTGTATTCGGAGCTTCGTCTTCATTAGGTGTAACATTTGCTAATTTCCAAGGTTTTTTACCGTTTATTGAGAGAGTAAATGCCATTGGAAAGTGATCCGACCCCATCATACCATATAATATATGAAATTCAGAGACAGCTATTGCATAATGATCCCTCCCTACCACATGATCTAACCATCTACTATAAGTGTTACCGTAACTTATAAATGTGCAAGTACTCCTCTCTGATTTTTCGACATCAAAGCATCATAATAGATTTTCCTGCATAAACGTTGAGAGACTACGCCAAGCCCGGCCCGAGTGCGGATCTGCGTTAAAGTCTCCAATAAAATATATGTTGTCAAATTCCATGTCATTTATAATTCCTTCGAGAGCAGCAAGCGTCTCTAAGCATTGCTCCAATGTGTGGCTCTCCCATACATCACTATTGAAATAAACATTCACTAGTAAGAGTCTCATTTCATTAACATTAATATCGAAAATAATAAAGTTCTCATGTAGAGAAATCTGATTAATAAAATATCCATAGACTTTCCTGTATAAAACTGCAAGACCACCTTCAGGACGTCCCGCCATAGCCGTTTTCGCTCGGGCCGCCACACCCACACTCTCATAGTTCTCACTTACAAAATCCAGTTTCCATATTTTATCGTTCATTAGGAAAGTTTCCTGCAAGAATATTACATCAAACTCTTTCTTAGTTAATTCTCTTCCCTAATCAATATTCTTAGTAAGTGAACAGCAGTTAAATGTACATATTTTTAGGGTGTTTGTACACATTGTTAATCCTTGAAAATGCAAGAGTAAACTAATATACTGTATTTGAAAACACCCAAGGAAAAGTCACACACACACACACACACACACACACACACACACACACACAAAGCTATGCTGTAAAAGAAGGTCCATTAACAGACTTTCTTACTCTGTTATAAAATTTGTCTTATCACAATATCTTTCGGCCATAAGTCTGCCTGAAAGAGCTTTTCTCTATCTTGTAATCTGACAGTTATTTTAAAAGCACTGAACTTATCTGATAATATTTCTAATTTTTTAATATCTGCTATATTTACACCAAAGGTATTAGAAACATATTTGTGTATATTATCACCAGTTACTTCCCGATCCACTCGTCCCAAAAACAAGTCAACAAATCTTGTGGCTGCTTTCAGTGTAATATTCTCTGTCTTCCTTGAGCCAGTTATTCCACGGAAATAATCCCTTTTCTGAGCGCTGTTATCCCGCTTCCTTTCATTGCGAGATTTCACCACTGTCCATTCACTGTTCTCCATGGAGTGGTGTCGCTCATCCTCTCTTCTAGATGCTCGAAGGTTCTTCGTGATGGCACCTGTACTAGGATCGCTCACCTTAGTTAATGGGGTGGTTGTCCTTACACCGGCCATGGGTATCGTCGATGTAGGTGCGCCGACACGCTCCCACACATCCTCATCCCGTCTGGTTGGTCTGTCTGCCCGTTTGCTCTCCCCATTTGGTCCCAGCACCAATCCTAAACGCACAGCGGTCATTGTACCCTGACGGTGACCATCACCACCCTGCTCAGGTGCTGGGATGCTGCATCTCATCGCCGAGGTCCCTCCATCCCCGCCACTCCACGCTGCACCCACATTCTCCGTCGATGCTGCCTCTGCATAGCTGCGCGTATCTCGTGCATCATCTCTTATCACATGAACATTGCGTCCTGGTGCCGACATGTTCATTCTCATATCCTCCATATCCTTAAGATCATTTATGGTTATGTCCCTAGCTGCATCCTCCATGCCTGTGATAGCACTCGCGAATTTAGTTTTGTCACACATATCAATCTTTATATCACGAACTGTATCAGCTGTATTTAGCACTTCAGATTTGATATCCAAGATTTTTGGAAGCAAATCATTTATCTTAGCAATTTCTTCCGATAGGTCTGTCAACACAGGAGCAAAAACTTGGAGTCCCACAAGAGGCACTGTTTTATACGAATCTGTTACGAACTTCACCTTCATTTTTGCTTCATTCAGTTCATTATGGAATTCAAGCAAGTCTCTCAAATCTTTACCCTTCTTATCAAGATCTCTGCGCCACACGAGATCTTTGGCAAGTAGACCACAGAGTATTTCCTTTGATTTCTTAATTTCTTCATGTGAATAGAATGTCCTAACTACATCTAAGAGTGCAGCAATGTCGTAATCTTCTACTGTCGAGTTCATGAAGCACAGCAGGCTGTTTATTATTTCCTTATCTGCCATACTGTTTCAGTCACTGTCTCTCGTTTCATTCACTGTCATGATCGAGATCCCCAAACAAGCCTTGAGGGAGGATATGACGTATTATATAAAACACCATCAGTTTAACAGCAAGAGATTACACAGTGTTCACCACAATCCTTTGAAAATTCTCAGCAGTATAACAGCAAATGTTCTGAGACATCTATTCCCCACACGCTATTCACAGGACTATAATCCGTGTGAGGGTTCGTCGACGCCGTTGCTGTTTCCCATCACAACACTGGACAGGCCTCACTCACCACACAAAACGTTCATATTTCAATAAACATGTACATGATACGTAATGTACAAATAAGGTCCAGTACTTGGTGACTTTAGAAGAGGATGTAACACACAGAACAGATCTCAGTCTCATTGAAAAGAAGCAGCAGCAGCAGCAGCAGGAGGTTCATCTAAATCGTGAATCCGACAGACTGTAGGCCGAAGTTGCCCTTATGCAATCAAGAGGTATTTGAGGGACGTCTATCTCGGTGTCACCACATGTAGGCGGTTTGGCGTGGGGAGGTTCGCTCATTGGGTCACCAGAATTATCGTAAAATCGGCTAGGAAAGTCCATTCGCCTCTCCAGCGTCTCTATCACCGCTGGATTCAGATACGCTCTAATGTGACGTATTGAACTGAGGCACATATCCAACCCACTCAA
>JAGKTI010001720.1:30284-42390 GCA_018397915.1 Birgus latro
AGGATCAGAAACTACGAAAGAGAGGAAAGCATAACGTACGAAAAATTATGGAAAACCGTGAAAGAAGAGTGGGCAACGACACGAGAATCTGAGAAGCGATACACAAACGGAGAATGCGAAGGAACGACGAAGAGAAAATAAAAAGCTACGAAAGAGAGGGAAATGGAAAGGATAATGAGAACCAGAGAAGGAATAATTAAAAAAAAAAAAAAACTCCAGGGTTAGGGAAAGTGCGAGAGAGATGACAGATGAGGCACTAATGAGGTAAAAGGATGGTAAAAGAGGAGACGGAAGAGTAGGGAATAAAGAAGGAGAGACAAGATAAGGAAGGGAGGGGGACAGAAGAAGGTTGGAAGGAGGAAAGTAGGTTTGATTTAGAAAAAGTAAGAAAAGGAGACGTGGTAGAGAGGCACTAACGAGACAAAAAGATGTTAAAAAGAGAAAACGAAGAAAAAGAAGTGAAAACAGCGAGGAGATAAGGACGGGGAGAGAAGTCTGAAAGAAAACAACAAAGGAGAAATCAAGAGGAAAAGAAAAATAAAGTTAAAAGAAGGTTATAGACGGAAAAAATAAGAAAAACATACAAAGAAATCAGATAAAGAAGAGGGGAGAGAGAGAGAGAGAGAGAGAGAGAGAGAGAGAGAGAGAGAGAGAGAGAGAGAGAGAGGGGAAGGGGGAGACAAAGGCAAAGTATAGGTGTGTGATGGAGGAGGGAGAGGAGATGGGGAAAGGAAGGGGAGAAGTGCAGAAGGGAGGGAGGAATGAGAAAGTGGAACAACAAAGGAGGAATCAAGAGGAAAAGAAAAATAAAGTTAAAAGATGGTTATAGACGGAAAAAATAAGAAAAACATACAAAGAAATCAGATAAAGAAGAGGGGAGAGAGAGAGAGAGAGAGAGAGAGAGAGAGAGAGAGAGAAAAAAAAAAAAAAAAGGAAGAAAAGACAAAGGCTAGAAAAGAAAGCGGGGAAAAGAAGGCGAGAAGAGTGGCACAGATAAAATGATAAAGATGAGACTATGAAGAGAAAAAAAGAAAATAAAATGAGGAAAAGGACTGAAAAAGGGATGGAACAAAAATGGTTATACTAAAAATAATAGGAAAGAAAATGAAGCGAAAAGAGATGAATACAGATATGGGGGGAAAAGTTGACAGAAAAATGGCGAAAGAAAAGTTAATGAGAAGGAAAAGAGGAATAAATATAGGAAGAAGGAAAACAGATGGAGGAAGAATGGATGATAGATACATGGAGGGAGTTGCGAGGCGATGGAGGAAACGGGAAAAGGATGAGGAGGAGGGTCGGGGGGAGGGAGGAACTAGGGGAGAGGACATGAGAGAGAATAAGAGGTAAAGAGGAAGACAGAAAGAATTGGCCGGATGGAAGGAGGTGGAGTGGCAGGGATTAAGAGGAGAAGAGGGATAGTACGAGAGAATTAGAGAATGGAGCAGTAAACAGACAGAGGAAGAGGAGGAAGAAAGGAGAAGGGAAGAGAGAGCAGAGAGAGCGTGAGCAGGGAGGAGGGGAGGGAAAGAGAAAGAAACAAGACAGGAAGGAAGCAAGAAAGATAAAAAATGAGAGACAGGGGAAGGGAAGGCACTAAGATCATTAATTTCTCATACCGCCCTATTAAGAGTCGCTTTGTGCAGTCTCGCCTAAAGCTCTTCTCTTGTTACACTCATCACCACATCCTCTCTCCAAGTCTCTCCTATCTCTTGTTACTTATTTTTTCTGTCCACTTCTTTTGTTGGATACGCCCTGTCCTTACTACTGCCAATTTTTTTTTATGTATTATTATTATTTACTCCGTCAGATCTCGTATTGAGGGGGTGTGATGGAGAATGTTTCCAACATAAAATACATTTCCTAAGCTTAAAAAATTCGTCTGGGGTAGTAAGAATATGTGTAAAGTGTCATTGAATCGGCTCTCTCTAGTCTGAGAAAAGAATGGAGTCTGAGTAAATAATAATAACAGAACAACTACAATAACAACTAGAACAACAAAAAATAATAATTAAAATAATAATAAAACATTAAAAGCTCAGACAAGTAATCTGACAGGGTTAATTATAAAGAAACACTCCACTAAGAAGAAAGCGATGTATACTGTAAGGGGCTGACGTCACATGAACTGCTTAATATCTCACACCCACACATCCAACCCCCAACCCACCTACTAACACCCATACCCGTGCGTCGTATATGTACACACACACACACACACACACACACACACACACACACACACACATCTCTACCCCAAGCAGTGGACAGGAAGGAATAAACCAAGGAAGGTCTGAGGGTAAATAAACACTATGACATTAATGGTATCCTCAACACAGCCGCTTCACTGTCAGTAGCGAGTTTTCCACCAGCCCACAGCTTTTAGACTCTTCAGTGCCATGGTGTCCTTATCTACTTTACTCTTTCTCTCTCCAAACGAATACTTTTTGTAATGGAAGGTTCTGAGACACTTTCAATTAACTTGCTCAATACTTTTTTTTTTGTCTATCCACGAAAAAAGAACATGATTGTAATCATTTTGATATCTCGTAGCGAGGATGATAAAATGTCTTAATTAATCCACACATTACGAAAACGCATTTTTACCAGTCGCGTCGCAATTAGGCAATTTAGTCATGTATGCCTCTCTGTAGGTCTGTATCCGTCTGTTCCAGCCGCTGTCTTTTGACATTCTTTAATTGGAAACTTCATGTTTTACAATTTAGTTGTTACTGACCTTATATATAGGAATGAAATTTTGAAAACTACTCCTACTACAGTTGACCGCCAGTCTACAGTATGGTGACTTAGTTATCTTTTATTTTTATCACTACCAAACGATATTATTAGAAGTCAAAGCTCTCATAGTGATGGGGTAACCCTTTCAGTTAAAGAAATCTCTCATAAGATCACTGTCATNTAACAGCTGTCGCACATATACCGTAAGCGATTCAAATGAAGAGTCAGCTGGTCACCCTATACGTAGACTCGCTTTATGTGGCGTTCATGGCGACCACCTTCCTCTGGCCTGGCAAACACGAGTCTCACAATCCCAAGTGAGTATTTGCAGAGACGTGCGAGGAGGCGCGGCGGCTGAAAGAGAAACCGCGAAGTCCTCAATATGCCTTCCACTCGAGTATTTGCCTTACCATATCAGGCCCGCTAGCAGACGTGAGTTACGGCCGATCCTCTCTGTATTGGTACGCGGCGCCCACCCTCGGGATTAGGGGTCCTCTGAGTACGGGGTTGGCTTACGGCACGGCAATGCTAACTAACCTTTGGACTCTCACAGGAAAGAATGAGCAGTACTCAACCCTTTCAATACGACGAGACGCCATTTTCTTCTAACTTCTGTCAGACACTTTTCTTTCTTTTTACTTCCGGCAGACACTGAATGAATGATGTGCGAATGATATCGTGGCTCATTTCATTGTAGACAGTCCTCCCATATTCGTACTTTCCTTTTCCTTGTTCCTGGGCCCTATTTCACTCCACCCATACATGGGAAAAAGAGATAAGGATGATGATGATGATAGTAATGGTGGTGTGATGCAGATGGTGATGATGATTGTGTCTTTCGAAAGGCTTTGTTTTATTTATTATTATTATTTTTTAAGTTGTACATCTTCAGACAATCATGTTTGGCTTAGGATAAGACCTTTCGTGCCGGAGGATAATATACAGATTAAAAATAAAGCTTAGTTATTTATCAGGGTTCGTGTCTCCAGGAATACTCCCCCTCTCCATATACATGCACGCAAATTTATCACTGACTGATTTTCGCTGCTCTTACCTCCACTTGACATTCGCTTACCAGTTCCTTCAATTTCCCGTATATCTGTATGATATTTTGTTGCATGCCAAGAAGTTCTAATAAAAAGGTATTATTTATGACCATAATAGGATGACTTTTTCTTTTTATCACAGTTCGTGCTATCGGCAGTTAATTATGTTCAGCGTAGGCCAGACCATTCGTAGTAATAATGCTAAAAATAATCTTCATTTGCCCCCTCACTGCAATATCCTTTGTACTTATTGAACTGCCAATGGACAATTTACTCAGCTTAAGATTAAGAGACCGCATGCCATGAGGGATCAAGTAATCTCAGGTAGCCTACCGTAACTACTGTACCTGACCTAAGACCGCCTCCCTATAACCAGAAGTCTTAATCCCGGAGGGGTTGGCCACGAATAAATCGTCTCCATGTCGCCCTCCCCTCCGCCATATGGCTGCCCTCTTTCCATCTCATACCAACCTCATTCATATACCTTTCCATCCCGTCTCTCCATCTCCTCGGTCTTCCTCTCCCCTTCCACCTCATTTGCATACATACATACTTTCCAAGTCAGTCTCTCATTCCATTCTGTCTATCAATAAATATGTCAAAACGTAACAGTGAACCTGCAATTACTGCAGTTCAAAACAGCAATGAGACTCAATCAGTCGTGGTAGGGTGCACAGCAGTGTTGTCGTAAGTATCATATAGGTAATAATTTTTTGGATTATTTTTGCAGTTCAGGGAAGCCCCACATATCATAACGCTTTGTCTATGTAGGCTATCAGTGTGTTGACGGGCGAGATTTGTTTATCTGTTTGTTTTACAGGGTGTTCCATCAGCTTATCTGTGTACTGCCTTAGTAAGAGTATGTTTAAATTTTATATGACTTACCCCTTCACTACGATGACGTATTTTGTTCTGTATTTCACTCTTGCCTCTTTCAGACAATATCACTCAAGTATGGAGAGACCTCGTACGGAAGAGGTTAATGGAGTCAGTTCCCAAATTCTCCGTGTCAAGCTGAACAATACTGTCTGGTGGAGCGAAAAATCTCTTGCATTAAATGTCACGCACAACATTACGATTCAATGCACTGGTAATATCGTCCGCTGGGTTACTTTTTTTATTATTCCTTTGCCAACTAAAGAGTACGACCTGCGTGGACAAAATTATGCAACGAACGACCACGGGGATGGCATGATGGGTGATGATGAGGAGGAATAAGGGAGGGAGAAATGAAGGAATGGAAAGAATAAAAGGAAGAGGAATGCAGGTGAAGAGGGAAATGAAAGAAGAGGAGAAATGAAAGGGGGAGGAATGAATGAAGGAAGAAGAATGAAAGATGGACAGATGAAAGAGGAGGAGGAATGACGAGGAGGAACGAAAGACGGCAGAGAGAAAGATAGGGAGAAATGAAAACTGGGAAGAATTACGTGATATGAGGGAGAAACGGCTTACTAAATGTTGCTACTGAAAGGAATGCAGTGCCGTGATGCAGAAAAAAGAAGAAAAGAAAGAAAAAAGCTTCGTCGAATATGTCTTCAGGGCTCAAAATAAACACAAAATGAACCATAACCTCTTCAGACTGATAACGTATTTTAGACTACACTATTCCTCATACCTCCAAACAATATTAATTAACCACCAGGAGGCACTTCGGGCCGAAGGAGGTAAATATATCCTTCATAAACCTTTTAACATACAGAGGTCCTCCAATACTTGAGTAAATTCAAGTTGTAAGAATAGGAAAATGTTATAGGAGAGAAGGACAATTATGTATCCTTTCTAAGCACAAAAATCGTCTGACGCTAGACTGTACAAAGCATAAAAGACGTCACCGGGCTAAATTGGTTAAACTGTATGTATATTTCCAAATCAGATATCATATAAGCCAACTGAAAAAAATGGGAAGAAACCAAACTCCTGGAGATCGCGGGGTACCGCACTGATATGAATGAAAACAAGCCACCGAAAGATAAGTGGAACATAAAGTTTTAATTAGCGATGAAACCTCTGCACGGGGACGCTATAATATGAGAGAAGAGTTTTGTGTATAAACTCCTTTGTAAGCGTATCCTGTTTTATAGCGCCTAATACTAAACACAATTTCAGTATTTAAGTTCAGTTGCTGACAAAATTTTACGTGCATTTTTAGGATCTGAGGCGTCGCAGGAACGGCTTGGTTTCTGCTCATACTCGTAAAACCAATCAGGCTTAAAAGACCCACCAAATCATACCCGCCGATCAAACAAACTACCCTTGCTATCCATAACTACAGTACTGGTAAGACATCTTTTATCAAGCCATGGTCATCCTGGGCCCACAACAATGATAACTCGTGTACATACAATAAAATTAATCAAGTCAGAGAAATAAAATAAGCGCTGCCTGTGATGATCATCATACGGTCTGCTACCGACTTTTGTCCCCAGGGAAATGGTCGTGAATATTAAAACATAACCTACTGTACTATACCTGTAGGGCTGAATTAAGCACTTTCATAACTTAAGTACGAGATGAAAAAAAAAAAAACTGCCGTAAAGATCCTGCCTTCTAACTATATACAAATATTATTATTTTTATGAAATTTAATATTCTCTCTGGTGGCCATGTTCATTTTCTCCACACGAATATATCCAAGACTATTCTCAAGCTTGCTTCGGGGAAACAGGAATGAGACAAGAGAGAGAGAGAGAGAGAGAGAGAGAGAGATTAATAACGTCCCAGTTTTGAGACCAGCAGTTGTAAAACTCACACAGTATTCTGGAAAATGTGGTCGAGTATCACTGGGTTTCGAAAGTTATCGCTCATTGCCTGGTTATTTATCGTAATCAAGCAGATCAGTATTATTTATGTCCGTGACTGTACACATTACACAGCACTAAATAAGTATCGTCGTAACACTTGGTGAATACATCAGAGAACAAGAGCAATCGGAGATTGTAAACCTCCGCCAAGGCGGAGATATTATCTTGTAATTTTTGTGCAAGCACTGTGGGCTTTATTTATCAAGTTAGAAGCAAAAATATTGAAACTGCTATTATCCTGCAATGGTAAAGAATCCTTTTAAAAATTCCTGGATCCGGATGATGATCCGGATCACCACCGAAATCTACTGGATTCTTCTATCGTCCATACCCTACTTCTTCAAAAAAAAAAAAATTAGCAAAATTCGTTCAGAACTTTTTGAGTAATCCTGCTGACAGACAAACAGACAAACAAACTATCGCAGGCAGAAACATAACTTCATTGGCGGAGGCAAAAATCGAAGCAGTCGAGACGCACATTAGTTAGGACAAGACTCGTTGTTTCAACAGCTGTAAATAACCTTCACATAAAACTGGACAGATAGTACCTTGCTGTCTGTACACTGTAGCGCAATATTTCGTGCTCATTCACTACTCCCATTAATGGCTGAATGAAAGTCATTGTCAGGATTTTACACCGAACTGAGACCTCTTGCCCAGTGTTGAAGTGCTAGTCTGACGTTTGATAAATTACGAACGGCTCGCAGTAACACATTTAATTGTGCTATCTAGAAAGAAAGAAAGGTAGAAAGAAAAAAGAAAAAAAGGAATGATAAATGAAAAATAAAAATACAACAAAGATAAAAGAAGGAAACCAAGAAAGCGCCAAAGTACTCAATAAATCTTAATTTGTAGCGAAATTTAACAACGATATTCTTTTAGACAGGGATGTAGAGTCTGAACAGGAAGTATGGCTCACAGGTGTGCGATGCATCCACCTGCATCACACCTTTCTTGCAAGATCGTGTGGGAGGATGTTAATGTTTACTAGTACCACAGTCCACCACCTGCACTCTTGTGTGATGTACGATAACAACAACAGCAACAAAAACAACAATCCAATAACAATGACAATACCATGACGCAATAGAAATGGCAGCCGTAACAACAAGTACCGATAATAACAGCACAAAGTAATAACAATACCACAGTGACCACACACACACACACACACACCCGGAAGTGCCTAGGACGTAAAATTTTCATACATCCAAACACCTACTACTTCAGACTATCGCCGCGAAATCACACAGTTAAGAAATTATAGCAGCATATATTCTGGCTTATCTGTGGCCGCAATGCAACCCGTTTATAGGTGGGTGAATCTGGGCGCGGCTCTGATCAGTAGGTTAGATATGCCTTGGCTCAGCGATGGAAAAATTATTCAATGTTTCCGTCTGTATAAGTGGAGAATTATGGAAAGTGATTATATTTTTCCCTGATGAAAACAGTGATTAAATAATAGACAACAAGCACTGTATCCTATAAATCCTATAATATGACGATAAATCCTATAATATGACGATAAAACAATAAACTGATTTTAACAATACAGTAAGTACAGGAACATCGCTTATTACTTAATTTTTAAAGTGAATATCTTTCGTATTACTGGAGTAAAAAAAAAAAATCAGTTATATTACTCATTATCAAACTAAGTAGGGCAGATCATTATTTAAACTTAAAAACTATGCTAGAACGGTTGTAAGTACGGCAGTTTTCCATTCCATGTGATTTCATAGTTCATCTTTACCTTAATTCATTCCCACCACTGTTATTATACTCTAAGGATTTAAATGGCAATGCATATAGCTCTGGAGGTGAGTGATATAGGCAAGTTATAATTACCGGAACTTTATGCGAGAAAATAGTACACCATTATATATTACTGTACAAAAGCGCCCCCTTGGTAGTGATACAAAATCTCAGGTGGGAGAAATTTGTACACTAAAAGAGAGCAGGTGGAATAAGCATAGTCGGAGGCCTCCTGTCATATGCAACGTTACCAGTGTCGTAGGGTGGGCTCTGGCTTAACATTTCTGAATTACTGCAGCCTACCCTTGGTCACTCCCTTGTTTCGGGTCCACCTGCATCCCCAAGGGATAAGAAAGTGTCAGCTACTACCATTTCAATCTTTGTACTGTTGCATGGGATACGAAGGGACTAGTTGTCTAAAGAACTACGTAAGACAGTTGTAATTACGCCAGTCACGCCCCAGTTTAGTTCCATTTTGATATCACTTGTACAAAGATAGCGCGAAGGCAAGACTTTCTCCCCTTCACTATAAGGGCTCTTCCCTGAACCACATAAAATCGCCTGGAGTTAGCAAAAATCAAATAATGAAAATGTCGACTTTTTCAATCCAATATCATCCTCTCTATATCATTCTTGCTATAGCCAGACCATTATATTTATTTTAGGGAATGCTTTTTTCGGACTGGAGGGATTAGATACAGCCTTCATTAACCCTCTCACTACAAGACGTCTCCCATAAGCTGAATAAGACCGTCTGGCAGCTGCAAGAATAAAATTAAAAATATATCTACGCACTGAACGATATACCGGAAATACCACCTAACTCCTTTAGTACATGAGGTTTCCTCAGCCAAAATACTAATAAAAAACAACAGGAATAATAATACTGATACTAATCTGACGGCAACAAGAATAAAAACACGGTAAATAAAACTAATCCTCGTCACAAAGATCACTGCGGGATGAAGAGCAGCACTCCGGTATGAACCCTAGTGATGTGTTTGCATGGCCGTGATGCTCTCGTAGGAGGTGCCTTTTATAGAGGCTGCTGACGTATTATTGCACTCGTAACTCCGGCAAGAGAAATGGCTATGTCCTTGAGTACAGACGTCGAAGGTAGCGCTCCCCAAACACACACACACACACACACACACACACACACACACACACACACACACACACACACACACACACACACACACACACACACTTGGCAGGTTATCAAGCACAGAAAAGAAACACACTTTACATCTACTTGGTGAGTTCAACCTACCCGCGCCATCAAGGATGATATAATTTGGTGAAGGATACTGTGACACAAAATTACTATGAAATTTCGTCATATAAGTATGTTTGGCCTCAGGGAAGCTTAAATAAAATAAGTCTAGGTCAAAGTTTCATGTTGCACAGGGAAGCAACATCGAGATAAATTTTAGTAGTACTGAAGAAAAGAAAGAATTGAATAATAAAAGTCAAGCTTCTGATCAATAAAATGGGATCCGTCAATGGTATTCAACTCGTGAAGATCAATTATTCCCCGCAGTACGGTGGTGTCTTCTATTTTATTTCAGCCTCTCATACTGAATCGGTTACCATAGCATTCAAACTGGCAGATATCGTTATGAAAATGACATGAAACTTTTCCTGCCGAGCCACAAATATTAGTCCATACCTAGTTATATATTTCATAACTGCTGTCTTTTGCTTTGTCTCCATCCGTCTATATTTTTATTTTGTTGTGGTCTTCCTTTCTCATCGATCCATACTTATTTTAAGATGTCAATTTTTCTCATTTTCTTCTGAGGCTGTCTGGGATGGTGTTTACTATTTTAAGTTCTCTCCTTTCAGCAACTGTCCTCCTTATTTTCACTAATACCTTCGACAAGATAACGCATTCTTTATACTCGCTACTACCAGACGATACGTGTTGCTAAAGGAAGACCTGTCACGGCAAAGAGGCTGATGGAGTTTGTATCTGACCCATTAACTACTAGGCGTCTCCCCTATACATATCTAAAAAAAAAAAAAAAAAAAAAAAAAATGGTGCGAAGGCACTTAAAAAATAAGAAATAAGGCGCCACTGTAATAAATGGGTTAAATATTATAACCATTCTTATTGTTCCTATGCGCTGGTTATTCCATTCTTTCTTTTTCACCTAATTCCCCAAATAAACAGTTACTAAAAACCCGTGACGAGATAATGATACTCTTAACTTGTGATATTTCTATTAATTTTGGTTGGGGCACAGAAAAACCTATTTGTTTTTACAGCCTTAAAAACTAAATTCCTCCATCACATCTACTTGCCACAATCTTCCACTCGACAGTCTCCTTGCTTTCAACAGCACACAACTCAGGCCTTATCTTAAATATTCTTGGTGTTTCTTTCCCAGTGGCCTTAGCTGGAAAGACTACTTTTATTTTACAATTTTAACCCTCTCAAGATATCATCTTCTCCAGTAGTTTATTCCAGCTAACGACAGACGATTTAATTCAGCACAGAGTGGGTCATATATGCCGGAAAGCATTGACACTGTCATCATTAGTCCTCTCATGGTCCGGAAAATTTAAGTACTCTATTGCAGCCAATACCAGGCGATTATATTCATTTCACGAACTCAAAGATTCCTGTCAATAATGAAGTAATGAAAACAGTGATATATAGAGTTCTTGCAACACTTTTTGCTATCATTAATTTACTCCACATTTTTATGTCCTAAGCTATCATACTAGTACTTCTACGCAGCCCATTTGGTGAAATAATTTTTGCTGGCAACAATATCCTACTTTAGCAGTATCATCAATATGTCCCTAACACTTCTAAGCTTTAACTCTCTGGCGGCGGCAAATCATTGAAACTAACATCAGAGGATTTTGTTCAGTTGAGCAACTGCTAGTCGTCAAAGGCTTAAACTCTACCCTGGGCAACTCTTTCTCAGTAACTGAAATAGCTAAGAATATTATTTAGGCAAATATACACCATTTTGTTCATTCGAGAAATCCCAGCACTCAAACAGCTAGTTAGCTGGTTGCGTGTCTTACTCTTGGATAATGTGTGGATGCCTTTGTTGTCAGACACGCGCCTTATCTGGTGCATTTCCTTATCAGTGTCGGTGGGCAGTGCATACCAGGCTGAAGAACTTACTTATTATGTCATTAGCCTCACGCCGCCCTTCACTATGATTAAATTACACTCCACAGCCACTCGCTATTTCCCCCTCACTCTCGTTACAAAAAAGCACTTGAGATCCGCCCTGACTGCTTTAGGCGCCTTCACTTTACTTGACTGACGCTGGTCTTCTGTCACACTGGCCTTCAACATGGTCTCTACGGCTGAAACATCGCGCCTTGGTAACACCTTGATTCAGAACTATAAATTATCCTAACCAATTCACGGGGTAAAAGTCTCCATGAAGCCAAGTATCAATACAGATTGTTTTGCTTTACGTAATGGGTCAATTCCATATTCTAATTTGACTGTGAAAAGTTCAGCACCAATAGGAGTGAAGACAAACGCATACACGCGCAATCTGATATAAAAATTAACTAAGATAATCAGATACACAAGTTAGCTTTGGGGCATGAGTGAGGGAAAACGTATACAGATCCAACGAAATACACAACTTTTAAGCTTAGGTATGTTCATAAATAGGGCCCCTTATCCCTTACCCTCGCCATCCATTAGGTCATGTCATGCTATCCCCCTCCAGACGATTTTATTCAGCTTTAGGATAGAATTTTTACACTGGTGAGGTTAGATACAGCCTT
>JAGKTI010001720.1:62165-73720 GCA_018397915.1 Birgus latro
GATAATTTTCGCATATTTTGCAATGCTGAGTTATAATGTGAGACGTTTAAAGTGTCTGGATACTTTCTTTGCTGAGTGTACTTTTGAGACACGCTTCCTTCAATTTCCACCCTATGTATCCTGAAAATTATGTCCTGCCCCCAACCCCTCTCTCCACCCCTTTCATTTAGCACCTTCTTTACGAAATTCAAGTTCATCCCTTCCTCCCATCTTCAGACCCTCCACCTTCCAGTCTACGTATCATAAATTCAAATCCACATTCCCTCCCATTCATCCTCCCTCCTCTCCTTTATAGAAATATATCCACAGTTCTGTACATTTCCAAAGACTACTGTACTGCTGAGGGTAATTGGATAAAACTATACCCATTTTACTCAAACTCGGCGTAGAACTGCCACCTCTCTATCTTGAATACTGAGTTGTAGCAAAAGACTAGGGGTAGAATATTATATAAGTCATGATAAAATGCTGTGGAATGGATGTAGTGACACAATAATGTCTTATACTGCAACTGAGCTAGTGAAATAAGATGCAAAACAACGAACATCTGAGCCAAGTTAAGATGAAACGACCAGTCAGAACTATTATCCACCATACTCCTTCCATTTTGTTCCCTTTGCATCATGAATCGCATCTTGTCCATCCACCTTTATATAAACATATACAACAGTTCTCCACTATCTGCCACCACCACCACTGTACTTTCCCGAGAGTTATTACCGACCTCACTGTTCGCTACCCAGCTTCTATCCTCCTCAATATGCATCATGAAATTTAATCTCGTCCCTTCCCCCTGCCTTTACAGAAGTGTATGTACAACAGTTCTTAACAGTCTGGGACGAAAATTTGCCAGATATTTCACCTCCTCTACTTCTCACTTTCCTCTAGTGGCTTTTATTTCTGAGCTGAGAGAAGCCTGACATGTTTCTCTGCACATAGATATTTCTCTTCGATATGATACACGAGGCAGGAAAGTGTTCTGACATGTTCCGAATGTAAAATAGACGCAAACTTTTGTCCGTCTGTTCGTATGATACCGGTACCATAACTGTACTTTCCGAAAGCTAATCCCAACGATGTTACCCTCCACCCTCGTAGATGCATCATGAATTTAACTTTTCTTTTTTTTAAATATAAACATACAGTACAATATCGTATCCAACCCCTTTCCTTTACAGAAACATATGCACTAGTTCAATACATCTGCTACCACCATTATATTTTGCAGAAAGTTACTATATGCCACTATCCGCCACCACCCGTCTATACCTTCCTTTCTATGTACCACGAATTCTAATGTTGTCGCGTCCCATTTAAAGAAATATTTATAACCCACTGTTCTATACCTCTGCTACTACCACCGTACTTTCCCTTGAGGTACTACCAACGTAAAATGTGTCACCTTCCCTCCATCTTTCTCTCTCAGCATCATGAATTCTGATCCTGTCCCTCCACCCTTCCTTGTTAACGAAGAATTTCTGTAACACTTCTCTGTACATCTGTACTTTACCAAGAGTTACTGCCGACGTCACTATCCCCTACCATCCCTCCATCGATCTCTCTGTGCATCATGAATATGACTCTTGTCCCTCCATCCTTGCTATTTAAAGAACCATTCATACAAGACTGCTAAATAATCTGCAACCACCACTGTACTTTCCCGAGAGCTACTGCCAACGCCATTATCCTCTACCGTCCCTCCATCTTCCTCTCTATGCACCCCGTCTGGCCTGCGATCCCTATCTGCAGCCTCCCTGCCTGTCCCGATCAATCCGAAAAATGGATGCTGCTAATAACTCCGCGGCTCCCTCGTTATCCATCCCTGGCCTGGGGTTGCGGTGGTTCTCGTTGCAGAGCGGTTAACACTGTTCGGCCTACAAACTGATTCTCGTTGCACAGTGGTTCTCCTTGCAAAGTGGTTCCAGTTGCAAGGTGATTCTCACGGTAACGTGGTTCTTGTTGCAGTGTCTTTCCTTGCAAAGTGGTTTTCACTGCATAGTGTCTTTCGTTGCAAATTCTCTCGCTGCAAAGTGATTCTTGTTGCAAAGTGCCTCGCTGCAAAGTGTCTGGTTGCAAAGTGGTTTTTGCTGCAACGTGGCTTTCGTCGCAATGTGGTTCTTACAACAAAGTGGTTCTGGGTGCAAAGTGGTTCTGAGTGCAATGTGTTCTGGTGGCAAAGTTGTTCTGGTTGCATTGTGGTTCTCGCTGCAAAGTGGTTCTCGCCGCAAAGTTGCTCTGATTGTAAAGTGATTCAGGTTGCAAAGTGGCTTTCGTTACAAAGTGGTCCTGGTAGCAACGTGGCTATCGTTACACAGTAGTTCTGGTCGCAAAGTGGCTATCATTACTAAGTGGTTCTGGCTGCAGTGTGGTTCTTGTTACAAAGTGGAACTGGCTGCAAGTGCCCGTCTTTTTATACTGCTACCCTGAACCACGGGAGGGAGGCAAAAAACATGCTTATCACAGAGGCAGTTATTCAAATGCTCCCGCCTTCCCTCTGTCTAATATATCTGGTTTCTTGTACCCTGATGCTCCCGGCCTTTTACGTCCGACGATGTTTTCTTTGGCTCTAAATCAAGACCATGAAAAACGCATCATAACATGAAGTAAAATGTGTGGATCGTCTCATAAGCTAAATAACAGCGTCTGGGAGAAGCAAGAATATTAAGAAACATCATCGTTATTAATTCAAGGGATGTTATTCTATGTAACTTTGGAGAGTTCGTAATACCTCTTGCTTAGTGAATTATGCAGCACACTACGCCTCACTATCCTCTTAAATGTACTAAAACTACCAAACTGACATGGTACAGAAAGTTATGATGCAATATGCAAGATTAATCGCTTAGCAAGAGGTGCAACGAAGCCTCCTAGACCACCTAGAATACGGCCCTAAAAGTCTCATGATGTGTCTTTCTGACCACTCCAGTACGAGGGACTTTCGTGATATTGAAGAAAATCGATGGTGGTAACAGGAATAAATATCACCCCTTCAACCAAAGGACACATTTTTATATTCTATTCATATTGGCTCCAGACGATTTCCTGCATCTAGAAGGGCTTCTCGTACTAAAACGGTAAATGAAAGCCATCTCTAACCCCTCAAGTTCTAAAAGCATCCCCCAAGCGGAATCAAATCGCGTAGAAATAGCAAGAATAAGGTAAAAATGCTGTACTCAGACTGAAGGGTTGTTGTGGTACTGAAGGCTGCCCAAGTTAGCGAAAACAAACATGAACCTGACCGGGACCAGAAGCCAACCTGTCAGAGCAGCCGTAAAAATTCCTCTCTAAACCACACTCGCACTCGTTTGGCCGAAATTGAGGTAGCGGGGAGTGGTGAATGGCGAGGGAGGGAGGTGTGGACCAAGGGTGAGGAGGGACACTGGAAGGAAGAATGGGAAATATGCAGAGAAAGGGTGGGGAAAGAACTGGGAAATGGTGGGGAAAGGGTGAGGAGGGGATTGGAAATTGGAAGAATGTGTATAAAGAGGGTGGGAAGAGAACTGGAAAGCTGTTGAAACGTGAGGAAAGGGTGAGGAGACGAAATGGCAGGAAAGTGCGATGAAAGGGTGAGGAGAGGATTGGAGAATGATATGAAAATTTGAGGAAAGGGTGAGGCGACGACTGGTAGGAAAGAGTGGGGAAAGCGTGAGGAGAGGATTGTTAAATAGCAGCAAAGTGCGGATAAAAGGTAGAGAGTATTGGACTATCGCAGGAATATGTGGGAGAGGGGTGAAGAGAGGAATGGAAAATGGCAGGAAACTGTAGAGAACAAGTGAGGAGAGGATTGGAAGATGAAAGGAAAGTGCGCAGAAAGGGTGAGGAGGGGATTGAAAAAATGGTAGGAAAGTATGAGGAAAGAGGGAAGAGAGGAATGGAAAATGGTATAAAAGTGTGAAGAAGAAGAGGATTGTAAAATAGCAGGAAAGTGTGGAAAAAGCGTACAGTGTATTAGAATATCGTAGGAACATGTGGAAAAGGGGCGATGAGAGGACTGGGAAATGGTACGAAAATGTAGAGAAAAGGTATTGAGAGGATTGGAAGATGGCATGAAAGTGTGGAAAAAGAGTGAGAAGGACTGGGAAAAGGTGGGAAATTGTGGAAAAAGGGTGAAGAGCGGACTGGAAAGTGTGGCTGAAGAAAGGGTGATGAGAGGATCAGACAACGGTAGAGAAGTGTAAAAAAGGCGAGAAGAGTGTGGGGAAAACGACTGGAAGGAAAGGTGTGAAAAAGGTGGAAAGAAGTTAAAGGGTGAAGGTGTGGCGGGAAAGAAGCGTGTGTGCAGGAGAGGACTGGGAGAAAGGAATGGAAACGGTGCAAAGTAGGGAATTACAGTATAGGGTAACAATCTGAAGGCAGGATATGGGAAGGAGTGGGAGGAGAATATGGGACGTGTGGATGTGAAGAGACTGAGAGAGTGGCAGGAAAATATGAATGCAGTGTGAAGAGGTGTGGGCAGAGAGGTTGAAGACATGGTGCAGGGAAAAGAGAAACTTGTGGATAAGTGCACATGTGAAAGAAGAGGCCAAAACAAATGTTTGACTAATGGAGGTTTGGGAAAAAGTGGAGTATGGTGGAGGGTGTAAGGTAAGGTGGAATGTGCAAGGGAACAGGGTAAGGTGGAAGGTAGAAGGGAATACACAGGGGAGTTGGAGCGAGTGAGGGTGCTTAGGTGGTGCAAGTGAGGATGTGATGGTAGTACGAGTGAGGGTGCAGTGGTGGCGCGAAAGAAAAGGTAATGGTGCAGTGAGCGAGGGTGGTGTGAATAAAGGTGCAAGTGTGGATGGTGCAAGTGGAGGTGTGAGAATGGTGCGAGTGAAGAAGCGAGGGTAGTGCGAGAGAGAGAGAGAGAGAGAGAGAGAGAGAGAGAGAGAGAGAGAGAGCATACCCAATAAGTCTGCCAATAAGGTAATATATTGCTGGCTATCAAAGCGAGAAAGATTTATTACTTTATTTTCAATGTGTCGTTCGCCGTACTGTTGAGGGGACGATACACATCCATCGTCTGCCCTTGCCAAGAATGTAGTTAATGTTGCGTGGCCGAGAGAAGGGTTACTTTTATTGCACAGTACCCTGAGGAGTGAGTGTCTGGCAATTGCACCACTTGAAGAACGCTGAATTTTGAGGCACTTTAATCCCTTAAGTACTATACACTATGCACTTTAACTTGGCCTAAAACTGCCATCTCTCCATGCTGAATACTGAGTTGTTACAAGAGATTAACCTAAGAATATGATGCTCGTCACGAAGTAGTGCTAAGAGAAAGATATGGAGCTGCACCAGTCTTTCTCTGCCACTGAGCTACGTGAAATTAGCTGCAAAAGGACAAAACTCCGGACCAAGTTAAGGTGAAACGACTATAGCAGGTCCCTGATAGTCTGAATATAATCGGTCAGTGGTATCAGGAATAAAATACATACTTGTAGGTCGTCTTTGTATTAATATGGTTAGTGTGTACTGTTCAAGCTCCTTTGTTTAAGAATAATAAAATCGTCTGGTGGTAGCCAAGATGAAGCAACGACGCCGTCATCGCAGTGAATGAGTTTATGTTGTTAGAGAGAGAGAGAGAGAGAGAGAGAGAGAGAGAGAGAGAGAGAGAGTACTTTTACTGTTCAGTACCCTAATGAGTGGATGTTTGTCGACAGTACCCCATTTGCAGAATGCAGTTTTAACCCCATCAGTATCAGAGGTCCTTCCTTAGCTGAATACAATCGTCTGGCGAAAGCAAAAGAAAACGTCGTTGTACAGAAAAGGTTACTGCTTATCATTTCTCATCCTCTCGCTACGTAGTCACTCCACAGCTTAAATAAAATCACATTATAGTAGCCAGAATAAAAAAAAACTCTCTCTCTCTCTCTCTCTCTCTCAACTAACATCTTGTGGCCTTACACGAATACACTTACTGATACTCACCATCGCCTTCGCACCTATAATCCTTCAAACACCTGTGTCGCATTGAGTGGAGCTGAGTTGAATTTGTACTTAAGCCAAATGATCTTTTCATTTATTGGTTTAGGTGTCTTAATATTAAAGAACATGTGACGCGTCTGGCTCCTTTGGCACTCTCGCTGGTTTAGAAAACTTTCTAGTACCTCCTAACCAATTAGTTTCCTCTTGTTAATTATTTTTACAACCAATGTCAAAATAAAAAAGACATAAATATACAAAAAAGGCTATCAAAATTCAAGAAGTAAAATAAATCGCCAAAGAAGAGATGTTAGAAAGCCTCACCCAGCCCAAGAGAATCGGTCCCTCAGCAAACTCATCAACATCAATAATTATTACCTGACCCTACTGCTACGGGCCAAAAGTAGACGAAAAATCTGATTCCCTCCCTCTAACAGATCCTAACGGCTCCTTCAGATCCCTCCGAAGTCTACTTTTTCCTCCCAGATTCCTCTCTTTTAGAACCTGTACTCTCTCCCGCTCCATCCGCGTTTCCCTCTTATTAATCTTTCTTCCACTGAGAGAATCGTATGCAGTTAAAGGATACAAAATATATCTATAACCGATGCACTGCAGCAATCGAAATTTGCCATTGTATGCTGATTGATTACAGACGATTTTATTTTTGGAACAAAACCCTATCACAGCTGAAACGATAACTGCCTCAGTCCCCTGACGTATCTACTTAATCCTTGCTACATTAAGACGATTTAACTCAGCTTGGAATTTTTCGCTAAACCCATCAGCAAGAAAAAAAAATGTCTTAGATGAGTAAAATCGTCTGGACGTAGCTGGAACAAACCAACATAATACGTCATCAGATTAAAGGGGTTACATTCCCTGCCTCCTCTATTTTCTAGATCCTAACAACGCCGTGAGATCCCTGCAAAGCCTCTCTTTAGTCTCCTATGATTCCTTTACCTCTTCACCGTATGAGACCTCTTCAGAAGATTAATTAAGTCGTGTGGCGGTAGCAGGAAACAAATAGGTGAAGGGGTTAATGGATATTGTTTTCTATCCCCTCCCCTGCGTCAGCTTTTCTGGAAGATTAACATAAAATCATCAAGCCAGCAAAAGGTGACAGGGGGGTGGGTGGACGCTGCCGTACTACAGGGAATAAAATCTCCATTCTACTAGCCCTGGTCCTCCCTCCCATCGACCAACGACAGTAAAACACACACACACACACACACACACACACACACACACACACACACACACACACACACACCGATACAACACCCAGGGATTCAACGTGGCTCTCGTGCGCGCCATAAAGAGGGCCTGTAACACCCACCAAAATGTCCCCCAATCCCAAACACAACACTGGTGAGGCTGCGGGATAGTGTCGGGATTAAGATACTTTGTTTGTGGTGGAGGAAAAAAGATATATCGGGGGTAAAAAGAAATATCATGCGATCTTTATCAACGTAATACAGACCCATGTTCAACGGTTTTGCTATGAATTTGGACATCTCACCGCAGACGCATGTAAGTAGTGTAAGCAGAAGCAGTGTGAGCATGAAAAGCTTATAAAATGGCAATGTTAGCCTCAGACAAACTACCTCCTTCAGCAGCTCAGTCCATGTATCACGATGATTACTTTTTTTTTGGGGGGGAGGGGGGTCTACCATAAAACAATTCTATTCAACTTAGGAAAGGCACAGACTTAGAGGGTTAGATATCTCCAATACAATCGTTGTCCTTCAGCAAATAAAAGCGACTGGAGGTAGTAAAAAAACAAAAAAGGATTGCAGGCGTTAACACATTCACAAAGGGAGTTCTAAGCTAAATATATCTGTCTGGCGATATCAAGAAATTAAAAACATCATGCGGAAAGGATGAATGGAGACTGTTTCTAACCTAACGTACGGCTGGTCGTGAGGTTACGCTGTTTGGTTTGTCATCGTCAGCAATTTCCATCTCTCCTCCTGTTTACTGAGTACCCCGTTTTTCCTCGTAAATCCATCATTCTTCCTCGTAGCGGCTAAATCCGTGGTGATGCCGTGCGTGGCGGTAATGTGGCAGACGATGGTGGTACGGTGTTCTGTTTGCAAATAATGCTGGGCTCGTTGTCGCTCAGTGACACATGGTTACTAGCGTATTCTTTACCTTACATGCAATTCTCTCTCATTTCATATACTGTATATTATCTAAAACTTTACGCTACCCTCTCATTACGCAGTAAGTCTGATAAGAAATACTACTGGTTACTCAGCAGTACAGAACTATTAGCATTTTCTGAAACCACGAAGTTATCGTTTTATTATTTTCTTTACATTTATTTCGAAAATGCAATACAAGTATTTCCTTAGAGGTTAGGGGTTACAAGCATTACCTAAAACCCTGCAGCTACCTCCTCATTTAATAATTTGAAAACACAATACGAATTATTGCTTAGGGAAATAGAGCTACATTTATATCCTAAAACCTTGCAACTGCGTTCCCACTTGAAACTTATTTTTTATCACTTTTCACATTATTACTTAGTTGTAAAAGTCTTGACATTTAACACAGATAAACACAGAGCTGTAAACACTTTTCTAAAGCTTTACAATGTTCCCTCATTTAACATGTATTCTGAAATTAATGTACGACTGGCACTTAAACCTGAAAATACTTTTACAATCCCCACTGAATCAGCCCTGCGCCATGTTACACGAATATAATGTAGCTATAAACAAAGCCATTTTCTTTACCTATAAAATTACCTCGTGCACCAGTGTTTATTGTTCTGCAATGAGTAAAAATATACTGAGTATTTATTCCGTGCTTAAACAGAATAATGGGAGACTAAAGCCCAGAAATTTATGACTGATAATCTCTTCTTAAGCACAATATAAATCGTGAAGCAACAAAATGAGGCAAATATTAATTCTTTCAATCTCATGACACTTTTTTTTTTTTTATTCAGGCCCGTATATTCACCTTAGGATAGACTTTTCGAACTGGAGAGATTAAAAATAGGTTTTATTAACTTATTTTCCACAAGGGAATTCTCCTACACTGAATAAACTCGTCTGGATATAATAAGAATAAAATAAAATAACGTCTTGGCTGAAAGGGCTAATAAAAATCGCTTACCTTAGCATCGAGATTATTCCGCAGCCAATGCCGTTTCCAAGTCGTTTTTCTGATGGAAACAAGAATTTACCAAACAAGCTCACTTAAAGGACCCATACTTCCGCCAAGGCAGCACCGTTCCCTCTTTCATGCTTTTTATAACGTTGAACTGGACCTTACACCTCTCGCTAAAATTTAACAAGTTTTCCCTGTGTTGGTTCTCAGTCATTTTTCCCGCCAACAGATTTTTCATAATTTCTGAAAGACAAACTAACAGAAATACAAACAAAAACAGACAGGCAAACATACTGAGCCCTTGACGAAAAAAAAAAAAAAGTCCTCGAGCTTAAGGGCTTAAAGGCAAATTCCGCATTCAGTCTTATTATTTCTTGTTGCCCGGTGTTGGCTATTGTAATATTTATGGACGACACTCACCTACGCTACAACATTTCAAAATATATAAGATAATGAACACACACACACACACACACACACACACACACACACAAATATTGAGCTTGTAGTCTCACAGCCATTCGATACTGTTGCACTGTTCGGCGATGAGCGAAAACCACCAACTCCAGGTAATTCTCGGTGGGTACTTTCATTTTACTGCCGAGACGTGAATGCCGTGATATTCTTTTTTGAAAATCACCTCTAAAACTGAACGAAATAGTGGGGGGGGGAATCTACACTCAGACCAATTGATACTGTTGATAATCACCTCTGAAGCTATGTAAAAACAATGAAAAACCATAAAAAATTTCCACATTGGGCTTAAAAAAAAAAAAATCGTCAGTCACTCGATACTGATGTGGTGGTCTTCAGCGGCGAGTGAAGTACCGTCTCGACACCAGACATTTTTCGTCGTTTGGTCTGAATATTTTGCTGGGTCACTGTAACCGCGATGTTTACGGCCAATAATCTCTTCTATAAACAAAATACTGTACCATAAAATCACTCGGGAATATAAAGAAAACATAAAACTTCCACACTGTACTTAACGAATATTCCAGAGCCACTCGATACGCTTGTGGTGTTCGGCGGTGAGTGAAATACCGCCTCGACACCAAGTATTTCTCGGCGCGTGGTTATCTTGGTGGGCCTTGGCTCCTTAAACTGGGGGCCAAGTATCAGTTATCGCGGACCAGCATCTATCAGGCGCAGTAAACCTTTCCCCTGATGCCGCGAAGACCAGGACCCGCCCCTCCCCTGGGTCAAAGGGCACAGTACGCGGGAGGAGGCGTAAGGAAAAGGAAGATTGGAGAGATAAGGGAAAGGAGATGGGGAAATGAAGATACCCAGTCATCTTTTCTCTGTGGGAATAAAATATGCTTTCCATACACTATGCCGATTCTTTCAACCCAGGACCTTATTTCAGTTCTAGGTACAAACACGCTGGAGTACACGGTGATGATACTGAGAAAAGAATAAGGGAACCGAGGAGAATGAGGAAAATAAAGGAGGAGAGCAGAAGTATGGTTCACTGGTCAGGCTGAACGAACCGCTGCCGTCAACAGATAGCCCATCGCTGATGGTAAGACGCATTTATGGTAGCTAAAGAGACCAAACAGATGACAGTATAAGGTGCTACACTTGCGGACTATGGTGCTAGAGTTATACGGCCCATACTAATTGCTGGGACATATAAGGCAGGCATTTCAATCTTTAATACCCCACCACTGGCTATTAATATAACTCCCAGGATCGTAAATTGGAAAGGCCGTATTTACGTTGATGCCTCCTCTCCTCTTCATCTCTTCCCATCTTCCCACTCCATCCCTTCGCCCCCTCAATCCCTTCGTCCTTCCATCCTTCCCCCCAACATCCCTTCGTCCCTCATCCCATCGTACCCATCCTTTCGCCCCTGCACCCCTTCGACCTCAATCCCTTCGCATCTCCATCCCTTCTCCCCTCCATCCCTTCCCACAACACCCCTTCGCTCCTCCCCCCTTTTCTCACTTTCCCTTGTATCCATTCATCCTCACCTTCTCTCTTGACTGGAACCGGTGGATCAGTGGCAGCATATCCAGCACGCAACTGGAAGACCTCAAGTTATGTTCCTGGGCCGATCGGACTGCTGGACAAAGACTGTTTCTCCCTTCTCCCTGCTTACCCAGAAGTACAACTAGGGACCAGCATGTAAATTCGATGGTTGCATGTCGTAATCTAAGACAAGATTAAGACTTGGAAAAATTAAGTGTCTGCCTTAAGGACCTTCTTTCAATCGATAAGCATTAATCCTCTGCCCTTTTCTTCACCTCTTCCAACCACCCCTTCCTTCCTCACAACCTACCCCTCTCCCCTACCCCATCCCGTCCCCTTCTCCCACAGCCCCGAGCACCACCCCATAAGAGGCTCCTGGGAATTAATAACCTAAGTGCCCGTCATTAAAGGGAAATAATGACAGCTTAAGTCCATTCCCAATAAAGTTCCTTAAGTGATAGCCCTGCCTGCACCCTGTTTTGGATCATCAGCCCGTAAATAGAGATAGGAGAAGAAGAAGAAGAAGAAGAAGAAGAAAAAGAGAGAGAGAGAGAGAGAGAGAG
>JAGKTI010001721.1:0-33827 GCA_018397915.1 Birgus latro
TATATATTCCGTAGGTGCCAGTTTTTTATTGTATATGCATCTACAGTGTTCATTTATGTACTTAATTATCTGAACTATAACTCAATTTTTACCTACTCAACTACCGCTACACCTTATTATGTCTTTGGAGATTCATGCCCACAATGTGTACTTCGAAGATGCAGGCAGTTTGGGCCTGACAGCGAGATGAAGATAAAACTGATAAGACTTGCTTTTTATCTTTTACGTTACTTTTTCCCGACATCAGACTTTGTTCCCGCGTCACAAAGCGCCAGGCACAGGAAAAGAGCACGTGCTTTCTGTTCTGGAGCTGTTCTAGATGTTTGTGACGTAACGGTGTGGTGTGGTGTGGTGGTGGTGTGGTCTTATGTTAGTAATGTGACCGGTGTGGCTTGATGTTTTTGTTGGTGCTGTCATTGCGACTGTGATGTAAGCAAAGTGGCGATACTAATGTTCTGTTTGTGGTGTTTTTATTGTGTGATGTTATGGTAATGGATATTTGAGGGTTGTTTCCATGAGGTCTGAGCATATTTTGTGTTGTAATGTGCTGTTCTTGTATTCATGATGTTAACAGTGTGATGTAGTGTTGGTGTTAGTATTTGATTGTGTTTGTGATGTTACCAGTGTGATGTAAGGCTGGCATTACTGTTGAGGGATAATTCAGTAACAGAAGTACGATCTTGTGTTTATGGTGTGCTGTTCTTGTGTTTATGGTGTGTTGTGGTTGTGATGTGCTGTTTATGTTTATGATGTGCTGTTCTTGTGTTTGTGATGTAACTGGTGTGATGTGGAGTTGGCGCTGGTGGGTGGTGAATCATTGACATCTAAGCACACAGCTGCCCCCTGCCCCACGGTCAGAGCTCATTAACTGTGACCCTCTCTGCATCACACGCGTTCCCCCACTCGACACCTGTCTGGCATGACTTACCTCACGTCTCGCATTCCTGTCTTTATTATGGTTTCCGGCGCCGTATGACACAGTATTACGGTGCACGGAGCCATGTGATAGTAAATAATAATAGTAAAGGAAAATGTTCTCTTGGGCTCCCCTCTTGGTGGGTGTGGCAGGGCAGGTGGACGAGACATGGTAATGACCGGCCGGCTGTGTGGCCTTAGACTAGCGCTGGCAGGCCAAGGAGGGGAGGAAATTACAGTTCCGGACCACACCAGGACACGGGGAGGGGAGAGAGAGAGAGAGTTGAAGGTAGAGAGAAAGGGGAATGGAAATGGGAAGGTGGAGGAAAGGAAGAGAAATCAGGGGAGTGCATAGGGGAAGTGGGATGAGGGAACGGGTCGGGGATATGGAAAGTGGGGGGTGGGAGGGAAGGAGTCTTTAGTGAGGGGGATGAAGGAGTAAAGACGAGAAGAGGTAGGGGAGGGGGATGGGAAGGTGAAATGGAGAAGAGGCAGGTGGATGCATTAATGAGGGGAAGGGGGGGGGGAAGGGAAGCTAGAATTGGAGAGGAAAGGGAAAGGGGAGAGGTGATAACTCAGGGCGAGAGGAAGATGAAGGTAGAGGGAAGCTGGAAGGAAGGTAGAATTGAGGCTTGAGGGAGAGGGGGGTAGGGGAAACGTTAGAGATATAAGTAGGGTTGGATGGAGAGGGAAGGAGACGAAGCGTTAGAGTTAAAGGTGAAAGTGGAGGGAGGGTAGGAAAAAGAACATTAGATGTTGAGGGAGAAGGATGGAGGGGGAAGGTGGAACGTTAGAAGCCACAGAGGGAGAGAGATGGAATGTAAGAGGTGGAGGTTGCAGGAGAGGGACAGAGAGGAAAATGAAGGTAGAGGGGGAAGGACTTGTGCAAGGTAATTGAGTAAAGGTAGAGGAGGGAAGGAATTGGGCAAGGTAATTGAGTGTATAATGCAGACTAGGGGTTCGGTTCAGTGGGTGGTTGGTGGCCGTGGGTGGAATTTCTGGTGTAATGGCGGGGGGAATTGGCAATCTGACGGAGGAGGGGCTCACTGGGGCGTCTTTGAACGGGGGTGATGGCTTGGTCGGGTGGCTGGTGTGTCTCAGGGTTGGCAGAATTATACAGAGGCTTGATTAAAATTGCCATGTCTCAGCTGGACTTCTCTCAGCGGGGATGATGTCTTGGCGGGATTGTTGCCGTGTCGTAGGGTTGACCCAAATTAAAAGCTTGATTGAAAATGCCTTGATTTGGAAGTAAAGAAAATAAATGGGAGGGTGGGGCTTCTGAAAAAGATCGATTGGACGTTGATTTGGGTGTAAACAAGTCTCTCTGTCTCTCGTTATTTCGTAGATGTGTTGTAGGTAGAGAAAAAAGCTTAGTTCATAGCTCCCACCCTTGGAGAAGAAGAAGAAGAAGACACAAACACATAAACAGTTCTCAGCTTGGCACTCTAGCACGGGAAAAAAACCTACATGTGCGTATACTGACGCGAAAAAAACGCACATGCAGCATCGCTGGTGATTCTAGGTGATGTAAGGTGGGTGGTGGATGTTTAACACCCCCAGAGTGTAGTAGTGACATTGCAGGTTCCCAACAGCTTTTCATTTAATGGTTCATTTAGCATATTACACGTTAACAGCCTCTTGTGTGGTATTCATAACTTTTTGATGTGCAGTTTCAACCAGTTACATAATAAAGGATATTGATGCGGCCACGTAGAATATGTCCTTCAAATGGATGACGCATTTAGTTCTCTCTTGCAGCCCCGAGACTTTTATTTTGGTTAGAAGATAGGTTTTCAACCAGGAGGGGGTTAGATAGCTTTGTACAACCCTTTATGTGTAGTGATGTGATGCTTCGACTTTTTAAGGTTGCTTGATTAGAGTATGTTAGGTTGTCAGATTAGAATGGTAGTGAGAGTACGTTAGGATAGAAGGTGAGTGAGAAGACTCTGGGGAGGGGGGGGGGACGTGTGTAGGTGGGTGGGCGATGCGTGTGTGTTTATGCGTGGGCGTGTGATGGCAAAGCTGTAATAATGCAGTTGTAGTGAGTGCGTGGAGAGTGCCAAGGGTGCGTCATGGCGGCAACACCACCACCACCTCAGATACTTGGCCCCATCCCAGAACCCATGACTCACACACACCCCACCATTCCCTCCCTTTCCTCTTCTCTCCCTCTCCCTACCCTTCCCTTCTCCCCTCTCCCTACCCTTCCCTTCTCCCTGCCCTTCCCTTCTCCCCTCTCCCTGCCCTTCCCTTCTCCCCTCTCCCTGCCCTACCCTTCCCTTCATCCACGCCGTACACCTCTTTTCTTTCGGGTCAAATTATGTGGGTCTGCCTCTCTCCCATTCCTAATCCTTCCCCTCACCATCCCCCATACCTCTCTCCTTACGGCTCGCTTCCTTATCTCGGCCTCCCTCTCTTCCTTCCCTCCCCAGCCCTCATAGCTCACCCTTTCCTTCCCTTCCCCCCATGCCATAGTTCGCTTCTTACAACGAACTGCCCATACGTTGATATTCGAAAAAAAAAGACTAATGGAGGAATTAGCCATTGTTAACTGTATTTCAAGGTTGTTTTGTATTATTCGTACTACTACTAATACTACTACTACTACTACTACTAACTACTACTACTACTAACTACTACTACTACTACTACGTCTACTACCACCACCACAGCTACCACAACTACTACTACTACTACTACTACTACTGTTATCTGACCATATTTCGTAAAATAATTTGCGTAAGTTACATTTTATTTGCGACACAAAGTCGATATTCTCATTTTTACCATCATTATTTCACCCTGATCCATACATTCGTCCTGTGGCTTATTTTACGTAACTCAGTTGCAAAAAGTGAAAAATGATGCAGTCTATATCCCTTCCATAGCACTTCTTCGTGACTAGCATCGTATTCTAGATGGATAGATGGCAGTTTTAAAGTGAAGACTATAACCTCAAGGATTCCAAGAAGACCACATTACACCACAACTTGCTGACTCATATCTCGCACCACTTACACCACTACCACAGCACATTCCATACCAAGACGTATGTGTCAGAATATGAGGCTAGCGCGCGCGCGCGCACAGAGGAATAAATTTTGAGGCAGCTAAATGTTTCATGGTCAGTAAGAAGTAGACCAGTCACCTAACTAATGACTCTATGAAATTTGTAAGCCTTCCTTGGGCCCCCTACCTCGCAAGGGTTAATATAAAGCAGGCCGTTACTGTTTTTAAAGCTGTGAATTGGGATATGGGATGATGGAAAAAGCTGTGACTGGATATTTCGAAACATCTTGTCCTTAGCGAATTATTGTCCACTTTACATCATGATAGCCTCATTTATGTTACTGATACAAACTCGAAAAAGCGATGTCGGTAGCTTACAAGACAGTGCTAAGTTATAAAGCGATAAGTAAACCCAAAGGATGTGTTAAGAAGCCTCCTATGATAGCAAAATATGGTCATATCGAAAGAGGTACTAACAGCGGTAAAGAAATTTAGCAAAGAAATGTACTGTACGTATGGCTATTGTCTTAGATTTACCATGACCAGCACGTTGAAGGAAAACAGAAAATAATAGGAAATGCAGTAAATCTACAGAATAATGCCCCTTCCATAACGGCGTTTTTACATAATGGATTTTTTTTTGGGGGGAGGGAGGGGAGGGCGACTAAGGAGGCATGTGCTCTTCTGCTCAACAAAGTACTTTTATCATGTCAGTATAGTTCTTATTTTTAGACAAAATTTCGTTTCCAGTCACTATTCTTGGTCGTGGTTTGTATAACTTATTGGTCTGAGTTATGTTTCACATTCTGGTTTTATTAGTTTCTTTTACCTTTAAGGATTTTATTTTTTTAATTTGGGCGAGGGCTTGGAGAGCAAGTAAGGGGGCATGTGTTCGTTCGCTCAGCAAAGTAGTGCCGTCTATATTAGCCAGTTAAGCTCTTATTTTCAGATAAAATTTCGTTTCGTACAATTTCGTAATTATTTCTGGACCTGATTTGCGTTAAGTTATTTGTTTGATAACGATGAGCTTGTGTTTTTTCCTAGTTCTTTAATTAAAGCGCGTATGAATACAAAATCTGAAATCGGTCCGTTGGTTTGAAGAATGGTGTGCTTGCGGAAGAGCAAGAGCGATACAAAATCGCTCCCAAATTCTGAGTTTAGTGGTGAAGAAGCAAAGCATTTTAAAAGCAGAGTGCCAGACCTTGCATCAGTAAGGCCTCCTGATTAAGGTAAGAGCACCAAAAAGCAAAATTATAGGGTAAATACCGTAATTAAGGTGGCGTCTGTAGTCAGGTAAATTTACCGGTGCTGTCAATTAAGGTTGATTGGCCCGCACCGATAAAAATGACTTTATTGAATAATTTAACCCACAACACAAGCTAGATGCCATTTATTCCTAAAATTGGAACTATCCAAGTGTTTCTGAAACTCCATCACGCCTGTAGCGTAAGCGTTACCTGTCGTATAAAACTTGAAACGTACATTGGGAGATAACTTAGGAAACAAGATAATTGTAGTATGCGTCTACTGTCTACACCATTCCTGACATAGGGCGGCCACATGTTTATATTGTAAGTTTAGTGTGTAGTGGAAAAATAATTGCCATTGTCTTCAGTTATTGGTAATTATGAAGATCAGCTGTCAACCCATATTTTTTGGTGAACTTTGCTTTTTCCCATGGATTTTGATGTGTTACAAGCAATTTTGGTATTCATTTTTGTCGGAAATAACTCGTTTTTAAGACCCCCCCCCCCCCGTACCCGAGGGGAAAGCAGAACGAGTGATTTTCCGACATAAATGAACAACAAAATCGCTTCAAACACATCTTAATCCATGGGAAAAAGCTAAGTTCACACAAAAAAGTAGTTAATTCAGCCATTCTAATGTAACCAATCCAACCAAACATAACCTAACCTAGGTTACATAAGGTTAGGTTATCTTCGAGTAAAATAAAAATAATTTGCGAGAAAAATGCCATAGAAGAAAAGAGCCTTAGAATTGTCTATTAAAAAAAAAAATGGTAATTATGAAGTTGACAGCTGATCTTCATAAATACCCAGTTATCTTTTGTTTCATTTCAGTTTTACCAGATTGATGATGTGATGGATGGAGTTTTTGGTATATGTACCGCATTATGTTCATTGTTTCCGATGAGGCAGTGAATATGATGATATTTCAGCAAATGTGGCAGGCAGTTATGGAATAATTTTAGTACCAGTTACAGGGAAAGGGCTTTTATTTTGCAGTGGATGCTTCACCAGTTCAGATTTTCTTGGGTTCTGTCTGAAGAAACCTGGTTTGGGGTTTAATTTCTGTGAATTATTGCTTTTACTGGTACAATTTTTAGTTCAGTTCTAGGCAACATACTTGATGTGGGAAGGTTTGAGTTTCTTGCATATTTATTTATTTATTGCTTATACTGTACTGAATTGTGCATTTCCGTTGCCAGGCATGAAGGAGCCCCAGAACAGCAGTGGCAACTCCAGCGGGTCATCACGGCCTCCCTTGCTGCAGGAACCCCGGGGCTTCGGTATGAACATCTCGCCCTTCAGTACGTATTGCCCTCTGCTGGCTTTGCTGTACTGCTGTTCTTTTGATATAAAGATTGTTCTAGTTGGTATAGGAGGCTGTGCACCACCTCTTCCCTGGCAATTTATTTTGTACATTACACATATGTCATGTGTAGACACAGCGTAGTCATGTGGTTGTCAGATAATGGCATTTTGCTTGTAAGGGAGTGGCACCTGGTCTCCAGTCACTAAGTGCAACACTCACCCACACTCCCAGGAGCTAAACTAGCTTGCCCCAGGTGTCACATGACCTAACAAGTTTATTTCTCTCAGGATATCTGTTTACACTGCTGCAGCTTGCCAAACATGGTTTTTGTGAAGTGTAACTAATCCATTGTTCATCGCCATAACTTGTTTGAGGTAGCTACCAATAATTTCATTCTTGACTATTGAACTTCATCATGTATATTTTAGTTTATCTTTTGGTAACGCTTTCCTGTATGGGGTTGAAGGAGCACAATTTTTGTGTTAAAATACCAACATCCGAAGAAGTCCGCTTTCTCCCACCCCAGCTGTTTAAAGGTTAACATGCTTTTGTATGTTAATAATGGAACACTGAATATAGTGAGCTTGCCTATGACATGGCAGTATGTTGAACATTATAAAAAAAATTGGTGTTATAGAAGACACTGAGCATATTGAGGTTGGTATGTTCCCCAGTGTTAGCTACCCCTGATGAACCTGTTAGCCAACCCTGACCCTCCCAAATTGGTCTTAAAATTACCAAGCACGCATGAGGAAGCTAAATGGCACATTGATAAACATACGAGTATGTTTAAACAAACGTAGCTACTTACTGTACTTTAAGTGGCCATTGGTTACTGTACTGGGTTTGGTGTGAGGGAGGACATGCATAATGGGCCTCAGAGTGGTCATGTACTGCACACTGTGGAGTGGAGGGGTACATGCAATGACCAGGAATGCCATATTTGGACATTGTGTGCACATTATGCCTGTGAAAAGGTTTGAACTTGTATGTGAATGGTATTATGGAAATGCATGTTATGGGAGACCTCACTATGTCAATGTTCCAAAGATAAAAGTACTGTATTGTGGCCAAGAAAATGTTAGAATGTACTGGTAATTTTTAAAAAAACAGATGGCAAGGGAAGAAGTCCAGTAAAGCCTCCTATGCCCAGTCAGCATATACAGTAACTTCCCAATTCCAAACATCCAATTTCCGTAAGCCTCCACTTTTCAGAAATATATTCTTTTGCAGTGGGTGGGTCATAAATCATCAGTCCTCATAAAATCCATGCATATTTGAAGATGAAGCTTATTTGTAGACAGTTACATCATCAGATGATATATTGCTAATACAAGAGACTTCACAGTCATTCAAAAAGTCTTTGGAACCAAACATTATGGATTTTAGTTTTGCTGTTCTGTACAGTACTTCCCCCTGCCAGTTTATGCCATATTGCTGTCTGTGTGTGATTAATAGGCACATTCTGCATTAGCACTGTATCTTCCTAGGGTATTGAATTGGCAGTTTAAAATTCTTTTGATCATCCCATAACTGGTTATGAATATAGTATATCTGCCGAGAATTTTCTTTCTGTGACTTGCAATCACAGCTAAACATTTGAGCATATGTATCCTTTGCAGAAAGATAGCCCAGTTTGATACATTGGTTCAATAGCTATTTTTAATTTTTACCATCATCCACTCACTTAATGTAGTTCTGCCTGCTTCTTCCTTAGCCTTTTATTATTCTGTTTCTGTGCCTGCCCTGCTCTCTTCGTATTTCTCCCATCTTCCCTGTTACTTCTTTTTGCTTTTCTTTCCTTTACAGGTGGCTTTACATTGAGTGACAAGCCAAATGGTTTCCTGTAAGCCAAGAAACCATTTACAACCAAACCATACATGCTCCCTATGTTTCAGCAAGTGGGTTGGTGGAGAGTTAGTGCCCCTCCCCGTAAAACAATTAACTCCTTACGGGATTATGGCGTCTGGCAATAGATAAATAGATAGACATCCATATTTGGCCAGTGATAACCAGTTTTCATATGATTGGTGTCTTGGAGAGGTATTTTTTTACCTGTAATGTGAAAATCAGTGAGTTGCTATGTGCATGAAGAAGCAGCATTCCTGGGAGTAAATGGAAATGAAGCTTGAACTGCTGCATTGCTTGAATCCCCCAGTCCCCACCCCCATTGATATTCACCTACAGTGGTTTTTATTACAGAACCTCAATTATCCGGGAGCCACGGGAAATTCAAAATGCCGGAAAATCAATTTTTCTGGATGATTGAATAACACCCATTTCCTGTTGTCTTACACCAGTGATTCTCAAACTATGGGTCGCGAGAGGAATTTTGATGGTCGCGGGGACATAAAATAGGCCTAATGCTTTCAGTGTATTTTATTTACCTAACTGAAACTGTAATTATCCTTACTACACTGTTAGCATATTCATAATAACTACGATAGGCTATATTTTACCGGTTACTCTCTCTCTCTTCCCCCCCCTGTGGGTCGTGAAGTTTTGAAATATTCCAAATAGGGTCACCTACTAAAAAGTTTGAGAACCGCTGTCTTACATCGTACATTATAGAAGTAGCATGACTTGCATATACAGTAATAATACCACATATATAATAATTAATGTAATAATACATAAAATTATTGTAATGTGTATATGTATAGCATACAATGTACAGTAATACAGTACTGTAATGTGTACACACTCATGACTCATCGAGGCTCCAGTAGGCTGTGAAGGAATGAAAACATTCGGGCGAGATGGTTGTGCGGTGAATTTGAAATGCCGGTTAGGTCCTGGATTTTCCCCGATTGATCGATTTTGGAATTTTTCTTTAAATTGTGTGGTTTAGTGCCAATTCCGGTTGATTGGCTCACGGGTAATTGAGGTTCTACTGTACCATTTTGTGGTGATGTAACTGCAAGCCTTAATGCCTGGCAAGTTATCTTCATCGAACCTTTACAGAAGCATATATATGTAGTGTTAATGTGGTTTGGGCAGCACAGCCTCTTTATTCAATATGCTTGAGGGATGAGACAATGCATAGTAGTACAGGCAGGTCCCATTATACAAGTGGGGTACGTTAGTGGAGGGCTGCTTGGATAGCAGAAACCCATGTAATGGATTTTTAAAAAATACAAAACTTGTTTAACAGAGTACATAACTTATGGGGGAAAAGGGTTAGGTTAACTGACCCTGCTTGCATCCCTGAATTTGGGTCAAAATTACCATCATCAGTTTCATGTATTGCAGATGCTCGTATAACAGGCCGCGCCAATAGTAGTTGCAATGCCAGGCTCGTCTAGACATAATAGTGTTTGATGTTTCAGGAGGGGGCATGAACGGACAGATGGGTGGCCCACGTGGCTCAGGGGGACTCTTCAACAGTCCCATGCCAGACAGGTAATGTATGAATTGTATCTTAAAAACCTGAAGATTTGCTGTAGGGTAGCTGTCAGTAATGAGAATTTCATTTTTAAATTTTGTCAAAGTAGAGCACAGGCCGTCCTCATTATATGTCAGGTATGTGTGTTCCAAAATATCACAGCTTTTTCCATATATTTGGTGCTGTAATTTTGGGGGAACTGGTATATCAGCTTAATATGTAGCAGTGAAAGTTTAAGTGGGAATGTTTGTGTAATTTATTGAGGAAGTAGCAGCAAAAAACACTAGCAGCGTCCGGATTGACTCTGTCGGATACGTTTATGTGAAGCTACAGAATGTGGTGAATGTTTTTGGTGTATCCAGTAAAGCCAAGGTTCCAGGGGCTTGAATGATGAGTGAATGGAAGTGTGGCCCTTTGGATTGGGAAAATTTGGGCTCTCTGGACATGCTACTCCTCACCCTGTCCTAGGGTGGGAAAGGAGGTCTGGGTGATGATGATGCGTGTGTGTGTGTGTGAGGATTTAGTGTACTGATTGTAGTTCAAATTACCAAAAGTAAATTAGAGAAAATTGACTGGTGTACAGAAAGCCCTCATAAGTCATCCTTTTGACTATTTTGCTGCTACATTCTCAGTAAGTTAAAGAATAATTGCATGTTAATACTTCATTGTTACCAATGAAGTTGCTTTGCTAGTTGCCCCCAATTTACCGTAGCATTTGTGTGTAAAAAGGTAAAGTATTAGAACACATAGCTTAATTATAACGAGGATGACCTGAGGAATTGAAAGTAGAAAATATGTAAATGAATAACTTCAGGTTTGGTATCAACAATGGGATGAGTAATGGAGGTCTGCGTGGCAGCGGGCTGATGGGTGGCGGACAAGGGCAAGGCGGGCCCTTCATGGGGGGAGCTGGAGGACCAGGGGGTGCTTCACTGTCAGCCATGGGGCAGCCTCAGCCTGGTCTGCCTCAGCAGGGTGCTGTCCTTATGGTGTATGGACTCAACAAGGATAAGATGAATGCTGACCGCATCTTCAACCTGCTCTGCTTGTATGGCAACATCGTCAGGGTAAGAACAACATTGTGTTAATTGAATAATAATGCCTACATTTGGACAAGTTGCTTGCCGGCGATATGCCAAGTTTCGGTGCTAGAAAAGGCCATCTTTATGTGTTGGCACTGTTATAATTGGACAGTTTGCTGCGTAGTTACAGTAGCCTACACATAGATGTCCCGCAGCTCCCTCCCTTTTGTGCATAAGCAGGATGGTGGACTGCAGAAGGGAAACTTCAGCCTGTGGTCCACAAGGTGAATGTCCATAGCAGCATTATGCAGCAGTTTTGGTTCAATTTGACCCTCTTTAGGTTGGGTTGAACTGTTGTACAGTATCTCCCAAGTAAACAACTTTTCCAAATGTGGGTAAGTTCTGTTTGAACAATACACAGCATTGTGCTTGATATCAAGATACGATACGTAGGCTTGGGGTAACATTACACTGCATTCACTTTTATGTTAACTTAGCCAAGCAGTTACAGGTCATGAATTTATATAGCTTTCTGGTTTAGAGATACTGTAGCATTGATTTCTACAGACATTGTTCATTTAACTAATACAGTTCATGATATCAGTATTATAGATTTTGGTGATGTTATTACCACAGTGCTACTTTACCAGTAGTTATTGCTTTATTGTAAATCATTATTAAAGCCCAGATGTTTAGCCTCTGAAAATGATTAAAAATGGGGGGAGGGCATTTCTAGAACAGTGATAAAAAATGCTTCACATTGTGAATGCTTAAAAACATAATCCATCCATCCATCCAATAATAATGTGATTATTAACCCCTGCTCTCCTGATTCTTTGTTGGGTGGTTTATCTCCCATGAGTCATTTGTTTGATAATCATTGTAAATTGTACCTCATGAGGATTGCAGCTGAGTCCATACAGACATTCATTGTGCTTCTTAGTGAGGACTGTAGCTTGGCAACGGTTAAGAAAAAGCATTCGAGCAGACACTATGAAAACTTCAGCTAAGCTGCAGGTGACATTAGTACAAAGACTGCTTAATTAACTGCATATTAATCAGACTGGTCACATATATTGAAAAGCATTTTCTTGAGGTTTTCATATGTGAACCCATGCCTTCTTCTCTCAGATAGAAGATGCTTGGAGAGCAAGAATGATCTCTTCGCCTCCATAGGTGTAATGAGCATATTTGTATGGTATTAGAGGCAGACTGCTAGGTAATGTTGATTTCATGTGTGCAGTGTGTTGGGGAGAGCATGTGGAGATTGCCAGGTGTGAATAGATTGAAATTGCTGGTGAGTCTATTGAGCGTGTGGAAGAGTTTTGTTATTTGGGAGACATGTTATGTGCTGGAAGTGGGGCAGGAGCTACCTCTGTGGCTGGAGCGAGGAGTGGTTGGAAGAAGTTCAGGGAGCTGTTGCCACTTCTGACATTGAGAGGACTCTCCCTCCATGCTAAGGGATCTTTGTATACAGCATGTATTAGGAGTGTAATGCTGTATGGTAGTGAGACCTGAGCAGTAAAGGAAGAGGATATTCACAGACTAAGACAAACAGAATTAGCAATGATAAGGTGGATGTGCAGTGCATCTTTGAGTGCAAGGCCTGGAGGGGCTAGGTGATTGAGATGGTTTGCACATGTGGAGAGGATGGGGGATGATAACTGGGTGCAGAAAGTGAGAACTGTTAATGTTGGGGGTGGGATAGTGAGAGGTAGACCGAAAAAGAGCTGGGATTAGGTCATTGAGTGTGGTCTCGGTTAAGGAACTAAATCAGGAAGCTGCTTGATATCGAGCAACTTAGAGAACTGCCATTAGGTGACCAAGATCGACACATGCAAGCATGTTAGAGCCTTCAAAAACGAAACGAATCACAGTTTGTGGACCCATATTCAAAGCATTGTTTTATGGATGTGGGTTCGAAGCTTCGACTCCCAGTAAGTTCAGGTGTTCAGAAACTGGCATTTAAGGTCTGGAGTGTTACTATGTCAAAAATTTTAACAACAATGGCACAGTAGGCATTTAGTAAAATAGTTATTATTACACAAATACCAAGGGGGGTGATTTATGGTATTTTGCCAAAACATCTGGGCTCTATTCATTATATTGTCTGTTCTTACAGTGCAGTGGACTGTCTGTTTATGTGGCTAATGCAGGGGGCAAAAGTAGTTGTGCAAATGAAAACACGTAAAGCATACCGTATGACCCGTAGTCAGCATACACTGCCTTCCAGTATTTTCCACTCTTCCATCCATTATCCAATCCTATGTCACCTCACAGAGGAGCATAGGAGCCCGGGGCTAGGCAAGTTGGTCCTGACATTAAAGATGAGAGTGACCAGCCTAACTCATCCCTGAGTGGCATTACGTGAGCAGTAAACCTCAACCATCCCTTGGATATAAACCTTCACCGGCTCAATCCGATTGGAGTGCGGTAATTACCCACTAAACCGCCAGTCGCCAAAATTTGGTTATATGGTTACCACCCAGTGTAGTAAATGGTTTCCTGGTGTACAGGAAACCATTTGGCTTGTCACTCAGTGTAGAGTCACCCACAGGCAGAAGGATGAGGAAAGAAAGACAGAAGAGGGAGTGTAAAGTCACCCATAGTCAGAAGGACAATGAAATTTTGAAGGAAAGAAAGATGGAGGAGAGGAAAGGGCAGACCAAAAGTCAATATTTTAACCCTCTTGAAAGTTTTCCCACACCAGACACATGCATAAAAGCATACTATTCATTATAAGAAGCAGTGCATGACGACAGCACTGTATATTGGCAAGAATGTGAATTTTTTACTCAGAGACTGTATGATGAAGTGATGGTGGTTTTGAGAGAGGGGTATCTGAGGCTGAGGGACTAGAGCAGGGGGACTGAGCAGTGGCTGAGACTAAACCTCAAACCCCTCAGAGTCATTTCCCTTTCCTAGTCAGAGCTTGGCTTACTAAGTTGGGGTGTGGTGGGCAGAAATTAAAGATGGCTAGGATTTTCCCCACACAAACAGATTTTAGCTGTGGAAGCTTGATAGGGGTAGCAGTTAATATTGCCATGCAAAGCATGAATTGGACAAACTGTCTGGTGTATTATTATTGTTATTATTTTATTGCTGTTATTAATGTTTGAGTAAAATATAAACATAACATTTTGGCTTTTGTTAGGAAAGGAAAAATATGATATTTAGGGTGGCAAATCAGAATCAGGATATTGTAGGTGAGCAGTGTGTGAAGAATGATGAAGAAAGGGTAGTGGTGAACACTGGGGATATTAAAGATACATAGAGAGAGCATTATAGCTGGTTGTTGAATGAGGAGTTTGACTGGGACAGGGAAGGTTTGGAGCCAGCAGATCCAGTGTTTGGCCCTTGGCCTTCGATTGATGCAGCTACTGTGAGTGAGGCAATAGGCAGGATGTGGGTGGGGAAGGCAGCAGGTGTGTCTGGGTTGACTGCCAAAATGTTGAAGGCCTCAGGAGATATTGGGGTGTAGTTAGTCACTGATGATATATGATTGTGTTGTCCTAGATGATTGGCTGAAGAATGTAATTGTAAATATGTACAAAGGGAAGGGTGATGCCCTGGAAAGAGGAAATTATAAAGGCATAAAGCTCTTAGATCAGATGAAAGTAATGGAGAGAGTTCTAGAAGTATGATTAGAGAAAGAGTGAATATTGATAAGATGCAGTTTGGGTTTATGCCAGGCAGGGGGACCACTGATGCCATATTCATTGTTCGACAGCTTCAGGAAAAATATATTGGAAAGAAAAGGGAACTGTATTTTGTTTTTGTTCATTTGGAAAAGGTCTTTGACAGAGTCCCAGCTTGGGTTGGAAGAGTGGCTGGTTAGGTGGTTATGGCCATGTACGTGGGTGCTCGCACCCAGGTAAGAGTGAACGGAGATTCGAGTGATAAGTTTTGCATGAATGTTGTTGTGCATCAGGGGTCAGTTTTGAGTCGCTTGTTGTTTTGAGTCCCTCGTGGTCCATCTCTCACGTGACGTTAGAGATGGACTCCCGTAGGAGATGTTTTATGCTGATGATTTGGTGTTGATTGCAGAGAATGAAAAGGAAGTGGAGGAAAGATTTAGGAAGTGGAGAGATGATATGGGGCACAAGGGCGTAATAGTAAATGCAGATGAAACAAACCTGATGATATCTAGGGTTGTTGGCGGTACAGTCAAAGAAGAGGGAGAATGGCCATGTGCAATTTGCCACAAAGGTGTGGGATGTAATTCCATCTTGTGCAGTGTTTGTGACAAGTGGGTGCACAAGAGATGTAGTGGTATTAAAGGTAGACTGCGGGGCCCCCCCCCCCCATAATGCTGATTTTATGCGTGCATCCTAATGCTGATTTTATGTGTGTGGTTGGGGAGAGCAGGTGGAGATTGTTAGGCGTGAAAGGATTGAACTTGCTGGTGAGTCTGTTGAGTGTGTGGAAGAGTTTTGTTATTTGGGAGACATGTTATGTGCTGGAGGTGGGGCCGGAGCTAGCCCGGTTGCTAGGGTGAGAAGTGGTTGGAAGAAGTTCAGGGAGCTGTTGCCTTTCCTGACATCGAGAGGACTCTCCCTATGTGCTAAGGGGTCTTTGTATGCAGCATGTGTTAGGAGTGTGATGCTGTATGGTAGTGAGACCTGGGCAGTAAAGGAAGAAGATATTTGCAGGCTTAAAGGTACAGAAATGACAACGATTAGGTGGATGTGCAGTGCGTCCCTGCGTGCAAGGCCTGGGGGGGGCTGGGTTTACGATCAAAGAGTTGAAAGGTAGGATGGGACTGGAGTGTATTGGTATTGTTATGAGAGGTAGGCTGAGGTGGTTTGGGCATGTGGAGAGGATGGGGGATGATAACTGGGTGCAGAAGGTGAGAAGTGTTAATATTGGGGGAGGGGTAGACCGAGAAAGACATGGGACGAGGTCATTAAGTGTGACGCTCAGGGTTGAGGGACTGAACAGGGAGGCTGCCATAGATCGAGCAGCATGGAGAGCTGCCATTAGGTGACAAAGGCCGACTTATGCAAGCATGTTGGAGCCTTCATAAACGAAACGAAACGATGTATGTTTTCAGTTTGTTAAATGACTGTACATTATGAATGTTTAGGGAGGGCACCATCATAGGGGCATTTGCCTTCTTAGTGTAGTAGGAAAAGTATATGGTAGGATACTTATTGACATTGTTAGGGAAATAACTGAGGAATTAGTTGGAGAAGAACAGGGAGGTTTTAGGAAGGGAAGGGGTTGTGTAGACCAGATATTCATTCTTAGATCTTTAGTGGAAAAGTTTCAAGAGAAGGAAGTTGTGTGCAGCCTTCATGGATTTGGAGAAAGCATATGACAGGGTGGATAGACAAGGATTGTGGAAAGTATTAAGAATATATGGAGTAGATGGGAAGTTGTTGAAGGCAGTGAAGAGTATGTATGAGGGTGCTAAGGCCGCAGTGCGTGTGGATGGCAAACTGAGTGAATTTTTCCTTTTGAAGGTTGGATTGAAACAAGGATGTGTCATGTCTCCATGGTTGTTCAATCTGTATATGAATGGGGTCATAAAAGAGATACAAGGTCAGGCAGTGGATGTTGGTGCAGCCCTAGTGAGAGAGGGCAGTGTTTGAAACTCCCTGTACTGTTGTTTGCAGATGATACTGTGTTGTTGAGTGAAGACAAAGGGGAGCTGCAAGGCTTGGTAGATGAGTTTGGGAGAGTGTGTAAAAAGCAGAATCTAAAGGTGATGTAGGGAAGAGTAAAGTGATGGTCTTTGAGAGAAGTGAAGTCAGTGAATGTACAGTGAGATTGGATGGGGAGGATATTGTGAATGTGAGTGCATTTAAGTACTTGGGTAGTGTGATGAGTAAGGATGGAAGTCAGAGGGTGAAGTGCGCGAAAGGGTGCAGCAGGGAAGGAAGGTTGCTGGTTCCTTGAAAGCGGTGATAAGAAACAGAGAAGTGAGCATGGAAGTGAAAAAGTTGCTACATGACAGTATTGTGATACCAACTCAACATATGGAAGTGAAGCTTGAACCCTGTTGGAGGGACAGAAGTCAAGAGTGAGAGCAGTGGAAATGAGTTATTTAAGAGGAGCATGTGGAGTCACATGGAGAGACAGACTAACAAATGAGGAAGTGAAGGAGCGTTGTGGTGTGGATGTGGACATGATGAGAAGTTTTAGGAGAAACACATTAAGGTGGTTTGGCATGTGGAGAGGATGGAGAGTGAGAGACTGATGAGGAGAGTTTATGTGAGTGAGGTGGAGGGGGGGGAGAGGGGGGGAGGCCAAGGATGAGATGGAGGGAAGGAGTGGAGAGGTATATGAGAGAGGGGGATGTGAGCTGGGGGCAGGGCAGTGATATGGCGGGGGACTGAGCGACATGGCCACCCCATATGGGATTGACCTGTCTGGCAATAGATAGATAGACCATCAGTGGCTCAGAAGTGTGGACAGTTGTCTGGAAGCACTTTTAATGAGTATGTTGTAAATGGGAATTGTGCAGGTCTTTTATATTATGATATTAAATATACACATGCAAGCATGTTGCAGCCTTTATAAATGAAACCCGTGATACCAGAGAAGCCAGTTGGTGGCTCCCGGTTTATCTGAACATGAACCTAGTGAACTGCTGGCTGAAGTTGGCCTTCCCCAGCCATTTTTAGGGGGAGTAGGGTTGTTTTTATAACCAGGCAATGGAGCTGGTTGGATATATGTGTGCCACCATCGGGAGGTGTTCCCCAGCACCAGAGGAGTCTGAAGCCCTGTACAATACCATATTGTCATGTCCAGTTCGGCATTTTTCATCTATACTGTAATTTATTCATATGGTGTATATATAATGGTATGTATTTTCAATAATGTTCTCAGATTTAGCAAAATTGTAATTGGCACCTGGTGGTTTAGTAGGTAATTAAGGTGCTTCAATCAGATTGAGCCAGTGCAGGTTTCCATTCAAGGGGTGGTTGAGGTTTGTTGCTCACGTAATGCCACTCGAGGATGAGTGAGTCTAACCACTCTCATCTTAAATGTCAGGACCAACTTGCCTAGCCCCAGGCTCCTATGCTCCTCATGGGGCAGCACAGGAATAGGTGATGGATGGATGGTATGAGTAATAAAAATATTGAATAATTAAGATAACCATGAGTCATTCTCCAAACTTATTTATAGTATGGCATGATTTGGTATGAGGAGTCCAACCCATGTTAATCGTATGTTGCTATTAATCTGTTGTGAGATACGGGTACTACAAAGAAAGTTTGCAAAAATGTTTTTGTATTCCCAAGCTCATCTGAATGTGAAGTCAGTGAACTGTAGACTAAAGTTTGCCTTCTGCAGTCATGTGTTGTAGTAATTAATTTTGGTAACCATAAGCCACTTTCCAAACTTGTTTACACTGTGGCATGATTTGATATGAGGATACTGGTCCATGTTAATCGTATGTTGTTATCAATCTGTTCTGAGATACTTGTACTGCAAAGAAAGTTTTGAAAACATGGTGTATTCTCAAGCTCATCCAAATAGAAGCCAGTGAACTGTAGGCTAAAGTTTGCCTTCTGCAGTCACTTGTCGTTTCAGTGGATAGGGTGGGAATTGAGAGGCATTCGTGTAACTGGGCTGTGGAGCAACCTGATATATCAGGTACTGCTTAAGGTGCAGCAGCTTACTCAGTAACTACTACAGAAGTACTGTTTTTGGTAGGAGGCAATAACGTATTACATATACAGTATTGTATTGATAATATGAGTATGTTACAGATCAAGTTCTTGAAGACCAAGGAGGGATGTGCCATGGTGCAGATGGGTGATGCTCTTGCAGTGGAGCGTGCTGTGGCCAACCTTAACAACACCACTTTCTTTGGATGCAAGATGCAGTTAGGGTGAGTATAATTTCAGTACTTTTTCATGGTGAAGTGCAACTTGAGTCACATGCTTAAATCTTAAATTGCTGAGTGGCATGCAAGCTCTCAACTTCATAGTAAATGTGCAATGTGTTTGGCCTTCATATATTGATGGTTATTGTACTTTTTCATGTGGGATGTATGTGGACCATACTTAATATTAACTGGCCTTCCATAAATGACTGTCATAAGTTAGACATTTGCAGTCCACTTCACAGTTTAATGCTTATTCTTGTGACCTATGTATTTTAGTTTATAGCACCACAGTCTGATAAAATTTTAAAAATTTAAAACTGATATCCATAATATATTGACTGTAGAAGCCATGTAATGTTTAATAGAATTCCAAATGAGCTGGAGTGCTGTATCTTCTGTAACTACGGTAGCTACAGTAAAACCTCGATATAACGGACTTCAATAGACCGGAATTCGCTTTTATCAGACTCGAGCAGCTACCGGACTAAACTCCTATACAGTATATCGGAAAAAGTCCGATAAAGCCAGAAAGCAGTCCGGACTGCCTGACCACTTCAGCTATGTTCACCACAATAAGACAAGTACAAGACATGTTTTTCAGTGCACAGTACAGTATTATTATACCATTTGATTAATGTAGTGAAGGTATAACACAGTACAATACTACAATGGTGGTGAAAACTACTGATGCAATCCGGACTAATGTCTGATATATCGGAAAAAGTCCGGATTAGCAGGGGTAAGTCCGGACGTCGCTTTTATTGGAATTTCGCATTTTTCGGACTGGCTTGGGCCCCAATTAGTCCGTTATAGTGAGGTCTTACTGTATGCATTACTGTACTTACAAAAATGAATGAGCATGCAGCACTGACCAGAGATATTATTGGATCATCTATTGCCTTATTGATCATCTAGGTTGTGTGTAATGCTTACAGGTATATTCAGTTATAGTTTTTCATTTTACTGAATATAATAATATCTTAATTCCAGTTGACATTAGGGTTTGTCACAGTCAGTTTAATGTATGTGCAAGTGTAGTGCTATCTCTGTATTGCATATATTTGTACTTCTGTCTTTCCATTGCAAATGGTGTGTCAGTGAAAGGGTGTTTACTTGTAAATCTAATTTATAAAGTTAAATGGCATGTACAGAGGATAGAGGATGACAGCTGGGTGCAGGGGGTGAGATGTATGAACATTGAGAGTAGGGTTGTTGGAGGCAAACCAAAAATAAGCTGGGGTGAAATCATAGAGTGTAATCTCAGGAATAAGGGACTGACTAGAGAGGCTCCTAGATACTGAGCATTGTGGAGAGCTGCCATTAGGTGACCATGCTGATGAATGCAAGTGTGTTGGAGCCTTCACAAGTGAAGCAGTGAATCACTGTATACATACTCTATGCAAGTAATGTATAAAATTAATGGATATGAATACAATACTGTATATTAATGGTAGACCAAAATTTGAGTGTTAACACAAACTGGTTTTGCAGCTACTCCAAACAAGCTTTCTTGGCGGATGTGCAGCAGCCATATGACTTGCCAGACGGTACACCTTCCTTCAAGGACTACATGGGTAACAAGAACAACCGCTTTATCAACCCAGAGATGGCATCCAAGAACAGGATACAGCCTCCCTCAAAGGTACTGTCATTACTTCACTATGTGGAACTTTGTGGTGTTCTTTTAGGTTGTAGGTGGATGGCTGCTACCATCTGCCTTGAGAAGTACTACCATTAGAGTGGTTTGCCTACACACTTGGTAACTAGCCACAGTCATCACTCTCAGGCTGGAAACTTGGCCGCAATGTAATGTAAAAAGTCCAAGTGAGACTCGCAGTTACAGCTCTTACCACACATATCAGATTTCTTTTTTTTCCCAAAAGCTTTTAGCAACTGCTGAGAAGTATTTAGTTGGTTTTGACATTGGTTTAACTTCCAGTCTGTAGAAAACATCAGCTGTACCATGACCAACCCCAATACAGGGATTTCTTTCAAGGATGCATTTTCTTTTGTATATGTATGTACACATATGAGAATGAGAGAGCCAGAGAGGGAGTATGTCTGATGATAAGCAAGAAGTGGAAGGAGAATATAAGCGAATATGGAACAGTGGGTGCTAGGATTGTATGGGTGAGGATGAAAGTAGGTATACAAGCTTGGGTAATTGTATGTGCGTATGCGCCGACATTGGACCGAGTGGCAAGAGTGAAAGATGAGTTTTGGGCAAGTGTAGAAGCATGTATGGACAAGTTTGAGAGGAGCGAGAGTGTGTTTTTGATTGGAGACACGAATGGTAAAGTTGGGAATGTACGAGTGGTTGGTCAGTGGGGTGTGCCAGCTGAGGATGGGAATGGTAGTGCCTTGGTGGACATCTGTGCTGGTAAGGGGTTGGCAGTAGCCAACACCTACTTTCGGCACAAGATGATCCACAGGTATACATGGCGAGTCATGAGGAGGATGGATGGTGAACTTGTAGAATGAAAGGCAATGATAGATTACGTGTGTGTGGATGAGCGAATGTGAAGACAATTGTTGGATGCAAGAGTGTGGAGAGGATGGGGGAATGAAATCTCTGACTGTCACTTACTGATGGCCAAGATGGGCTGCAAAGAAAGTGGGTGAAGAGACCAAGGGGAAGACAGGAGGAAATAGCTCCTGTGAGAAGAGTGGAGAAGTTACAAGATAGTGAGAAAATGGCAGGGTATAAGAGCATAGTGGGGGAAAGATTGGGAAGGTATGAGTTGGAGCAAATGAAAGGGGTGGAAGATGTATGTAAGATTTTCACAGAAGAGATAGGCATAGCATGTGAGGTGGTTTGTGGAGTGAGGAGGAGATGCAGGGGTGTGCAAGGGACAGCATGGTGGAATGATGAGGTGAAACGAGCTGTGGAGCAAAAGAAGAAGGCATATAGTGAATGGCTAGTGAGCAGAGGTAGGGGAGAAGAAGAGAGAGGTATATGTGAGGTGGAGGAGAGAGGCGAAGAGATTGGTGAAGGAGAATAAGAAGAAAGTGGATGAGGAGTTTGGGAGGAATCTGAGTGTAAAATGGAGGGAGAGGAGTTTAGGAGGAATCTGAGTGTAAAATGGAGGGAGAGTAAGAAATTGTTTTGGAAGGAGGTAAAGAAAGTAAGACAGTGTGAAAGGGGATATAGTAGGGGAGTGAAAGATGGGAATAATAGATTTCTTGTGGAGAAGAGAGAAATTGAGGAGATGGAAGGAGCACTTTGAGAATTTGTTGAATGTAGAGAGTGAGAGCAGTGCAAGTATGAGTGGTTGGGGAATGGCTGGGAGAAGAAGAGGTGAGAGGAGGGAGGAAGAGATCAGTAGAGCAGAGGTAGTGGAAGCAATGAAGATCAAGATGGGAAAGACCCCAGGAATTGATGGAGTGTGTGGTGAAATGCTGAAGTATGGAGGTGAGATTGTTGTGGAGTGGATATGGAAGTTTTATAGATTGGCTTGGGAAGAGGGAAGAGTTCCAGAGGACTGGAAATCAGGTATAATTTTTCCTTTATATAAAAGAAAAGGGGAGCAAGAGGTATGTGGTAACCATAGGGGTATTTGCCTTCTTAGTGTGACTGGAAAAATATATGGTACAATTCTTATTGATAGGGTTAGGCATATAACAGAGGGGTCAGTTGGAGAAGAACAAGGGGGATTTAGGAAGGGAAAAGGGTGTGTAGATCAGTTATTTGTTCTAAAGTGTTTACTGGAGAAGTATCTAGAGAAGGGAAAGAAAGTGTATGCTGCCTTCATGGACTTGGAGAAAGCTTATGGCAGAATAGATAGGCAAGGTATGTGGAAGGTATTAAGAATATATGGAGTGGAGGGGAAATTGTTGAGTGCTGTGAAGAGTATGTACGAAGGAGCTAGGGCTACTGTGCGAGTGGATGGTGAGCTGAGTTCTTTGATCTGAATGTGGGACTGAAACAGGATTGTGTGATGTCTTCATGGCTGTTTAATATACACATGGATGGGGTTGTAAAGGAGGTGCAAGGTAGGGCAGTGGATGTGGGAGTGGCTCTAATGAATGAGGGTGAGATGTGGAAGATTCCAGTGTTGTTTGTTGATGATACAGTATTGTTGAGTGAAGATGAATGGGAGTTGCAAGGTTTGGTGAATGAATTTGGGACAGTGTGTTAGAAGAGGAGTCTGAAAGTCAATGTAAACAAGAGTAAAGTTATGGTGTTTGAGAGGAATGAAGTCACAGAATGCGCAGTGAGGTTGGATGGTGAGGATATGGAGAATGTGAGTGCATTCAAGTACTTGGGTAGTGTGATGGGTAAGAATGGAAGTTTTGGGGATGAAATACTTGAAAGGGTACAGCAGGGAAGGAAGGTTGTTGGTTCACTGAAAGTGGTGATGAGAAATAGGGAGGTGAGTATGGAAGTCAAGAAGTCACTGCGTGATAGTATCGTGATCCCTACCCTGACGTATGGAAGTGAGGCATGGACCTTGCGAGAGGGTAACAATTCAAGAGTGAGAGCAGTGGAAATGAGTTACTTGAGAGGAGCATGTGGAGGGACAGGTTGACGAATGAAGAAGTGAAGGAACGTTGTGGGGTGGATGTGGATGTGTTGAGAAGATTAGGTGGTTTGGACATGTGGAGAGAATGGAGAATGAAAGACTGACTAAGAGGGTGTATGCAGGTGGGGTGGAGGGAGGGGAAGACTGAGGATGAGGTGGAGGGATGGAGTTGAGAGGTATATGAGGGAGGGGGTAGTGAGCTGGGGGAAGGGTAGGCAAATGGTGGGTGACAGAGCAACTTGGAGGCATTCTGCGGCCACCCTTTACGGGATTAGGGTGTCGGGCTATTGATAGATAGATGTACACATCTTAGATTTCTTTTTTCTCCGAAGCTTCCAGCAACTGTTGGGAAGTAATTTGCTGGTTTGGGTACTTGATTTAGCTTCAAGTCCATTGAGAACATCAGCATTACCATGACCAACCATTACAAGGAAGCATGTTATCAGTTGACTGACATGACTGAAAAAGTTTTAAGAAGAAATGCAAATTACTCTGAAAGTAGGAAGTTATTCTGGAAAGAGGTGTGGAAATGTAGAAGTGACAGCGGTAAGAAATGTGAAAGTGTAAAGGATGTAGGTGATAGATTAGTTATCCATGGGGATGAAGGACCAGATGGAAAGATATTTTGAAAGCTTGATGAATGGGAGTAGAGAGAACAGAGCTGCTGTAAACATGATTGGTTTTGGGGGTGTGCAGAGAAGGAACGTAGTGATAGGAAACATGACACTCGCACTGTTGAAGAACGCTGTGAGACGACTGAAAAATGGGAAAGCAGCTGGAGTTGATGAGGTGTATGTGGAGATGATTAAGTGTAGTGGAGAGAGCAGAATGAAGTGCTTGTTGGAGACATGTAAGAAGGCATGGATGAGTGAAACTGTGCTAGCATAGTGGAAAAAGTCTGTGATTGTACCCCTCTACAAAAATGAAGTGAGTGAAAGAATTATCGTAGCATGAGTTAACTGAGTGTGATAGGGAAAGTAAATGGAAGAATTATTATAGAGAAAGTATGAGAGATATCAGAAGTCCTGGTGAGCGATAAACAGGGTGGCTTTAGGAGTGACAGAGGATATGTGGATCAAATATTTGCAGTGAGACAGATAGTGGAGAAGGCTTGTGAGAAGGACTAATAAAGGTGTTTACGGCATTCATGGATCTGGAAAAAGCATGCGACAAAGTAGACAGAGAAAGAATGTGGAAGGTTTTGTGCATGTACGGGAGATTTTATGAGGTAGTGAAGCATGTGTAAGGTTGGGTATCTAAGCAAATGGTTCATGATTGATGTGGGCGTGCAGCAAGGTTGTGTGATGTCCACATGGTTGTTCAATATATGTATGGATGGTGTGATGAGAGAAGTAAAAACATGAGTAATGGAGAGAGGGATGGCATTGGTAATGAGTGGTGATTGATGGAATATCTCAAATTTGTTTTATGCTGATGATGCAATACTACAGTACACCCTCCTAGTATGCGAGCTCCATGTACATGAAGTGCCTAGTGCATGAGGATCTATGTTTTAATATTTTAAATTATTTTTTAAATGCTACTAACCAGAGTACATGAGTCAACCCACACGACATGAAGCGCCAGGAGAAAAAACAGTGTTTTCCGGTGTGAACCCCGAGAGTGCCACCTGCCTCCCCACTACACGCCACCCATATCACCCATTTCTATGATAACATTTGGATTCGCATGAATAACTGTTATTTCACAAATGCCAAGTTGTTATACTACAAACCAGTGGAGGTGGAGGAGACGGTGGCAGGCGAATCAGGGGAGGTGGTGAGGGGAGGATCCTCTATCTGCTCCTCACTACTGCTTACATTTTCAGCAGTTTCCTTCACCTCTTCTTGTTTGTCTGTTTTATTCCTCATCTTGTTATGGACACATTTCATTCCTCATCTTGTTATGGACATATACATATGTCCATAACAAGATGAGGAATGAGACAGACAAACAAGATGAGGTGAAGGAAATTGCTGAAAATGTGAGCAGTAGTGAGGAGGAGGTGGAGGATCCTCCCCTCACCACCTCCTCTGACTCGACGGCCGCCGTCCCCTTCACCTCCACTGCCCCACCTGACTCACCAGCCGCCTCCCCCTCCACCTCCATGTCTAATTGGTGAATTTTCGGGCACCAATTAGATGCTGTTGGCGAGATCCTACTGTATATGTCTTACATATTTTCCCTCAAATGGGTCAAAAAGGTCACTGATAGAAGGGGGGTGCTGCCCATGTGTCAGGGGAAATTTATGTTTTCATCCTGGCGTGAGGTCGCCAGATGTCAGGGGAAATTTAGGTATTTCAAAAGGGATAATGATATTGTATAACTCGAGTATACAATTTATAGCTATGTGTGCTAAGAATGACTATCGAGTCATTTACTGAGAGAGAATAGACTCGTGAAATCGAGCAGCGATTTCACTTTATGCTGGCTCACTTCGCCAATTCTCTAGAGTCGAGAATTTATAGACTTTCTCAACGGTACACAGCAGAGACTAGACGCTCAATTAGGCTGTAATATTGTACCGTTGGCCTCTAAGAAATTTAGTTTCTCCCCTTAACAATCAAAAATGATAATAATAAAGATAAACAGGATCTTGGCTGAGCCAAACTCCTAGCTATCACAACGGATTTAAGGATTAATGCCAAAAGCTGGCCTAAGTACCAGTCGTGATTTAATACAAAGAGTTGTGCTAACGTGGAGTAGCAAAACTATATTAAATAAGTGGGAAAATTAAACACGACTGTTACATTTAACAAAGCTCAAGAAAACGAACTGTAAATTTATTAAATACAAGCAAATAAATTTACGTTACAGGACTCCAATTCAAATCAAAGGAAGAGAATGCACTCACTCACTCAGATAAACAGCTAAATATCTCAAAAAGCTTAAGCCTAGGAAAAACAAGAAAATACTAATCGGTATTGATGAAACCGAGCTGCAGCGACGATCACCAAGGGGGGTGGGAGCTGCAGGACACACGCCAATACAGGCTGAAATCTGAAATCGCTAAGAAATCACTAAAGCCTCTAGAGGCGTACCGCGACGCGCCGTGTCTACAGACAGACTGAGCTCTGATTTGAATACATAGCGCGACGAGCGCGGGAAGATGGCTCGACCGGCATATAACGGTTCAGGGCGGAACCGACAATTCAAGAATTATCGCTCAGAGGAACGTACCGCCCACACAATCACTCGATTTACTTAACATAACATTACGATGTAGAAAATTCGTGACACCATGTGTTAATTTTCCCATTAGTTTATGTATTCCTAGTACACGAATTCTTAGTAAGTGAGCACCTCTGCCACCCATGTAGATGCGTACTAAGGGGGTGTACTGTACCTGCAAATACTTGACAAGAACTTGGTAGGCTAGTGCAGATTTTGCTTATGTCTGTGAGCATTGTGCCTTGAGAGTAAATGTAGAAAAGAGTAAAGCAATAATTATTGTGAGAAGATGACTTCGAGGTGTGATGTTACAGTGAATGGAGAGAGACTGGAATTGGTGAGAGAGTTCAAATACCTGGGTGCAGTGATAGAAAAAGAGGAGAATGTGCATAAGAAGTGGAGAGTGACACAAGGAAGGTAGCTGGTGCTATGAAGACCTTGATAATAAACAAAGGCTTGGGTGTTGCAGCTGCATGGGGCTTACATGAAGGAGTGTTAGTGTTAAATTTAACATATGGATATGAGACTGGTGTGGCATGAAAATGAAGAGTTGAGAGTGTGAGCAGTGGAGATGAGACTGTTGAGGAATGTATGTGGAGTACAGAGAGTGGGTAGGATATGAAATAATGTGATTCACGAAAGATGTGGAGTGAGGAAGTCTATGGACACCAGAATCAAAGAGAGAGTACTGAGATGGTATGGTCATGTGAAGAAAATGGATAACGATAGAAATATGAAAAAGGTATACTTGAGCAAATTTGAAGGAGGGAGGAGGCGAGGTAGGCCAAGGAGAAGGTGGAGGGATATGGTGGATTAGTGTGTGAGGAAGAGAGGTATGGAAGTCGGTGAGGCTAGGGGACAGACAAAAGATCAAGTTGGTTGGATGAATATTGTGAGGGCATGATCAGGGATTTGGCACCCCTTTTTAACGTGACGGCGTCCAGATTGACTCTATCAGATACGTTTATGTGAAGCTACAGAACGTGGTGAATGTTTTTGGCATGTCAGATAGAGCCAGGATTCCAGGAGCTTGAATGGTGGAAGCATGGCCCATTGGATTGGGAAAATTTGGGCTGTCTGGATGTTGCTACTCTTCACCCTGCCCTTGGGTGGGAAAGGAGATCCGGATGATGGTGATTAAGAAAAAAAAAGATGTTAATTCATCAGCAACATAGGGAATCAGTGTTGAATAAGAACTCATTGTAATGATTGAGCGTACAGAATTCCTTTGTTAACTGTATTGTATTTCAGATCCTGCACTTCTTCAACACTCCACCTGGGCTTGATGAGGAGACACTGAAGCAGGTGTTCATGGAGGGTGATGTGGTTGAACCGAAGAGCATCAAGCTGTTCCCTTCCAAGAGTGAGTGTTTGTGACAATGAGTCCTGCTTTTTCAGCTATTATGTGAATGCTACATTTGATGATCTTGTATAGGTTTGATTCCAAAGAATTGTAATGCCAACCAAAGATGTGACTGTAATGCCAGCATGGGAAGCAGTGGTCATTACCCTCAATGTACAGGACTACCTTGGACCCATCACCTCAGTGTTTTATGTATATATATTTTTAGTGTAGATGTTCAGTTTAGGGTGATTTGCTTAGCTTTCTGATTTGGAATAGGAGTCATTTATATCAGTATTATGTATTAAAGATACAAGGTACAAAGGAGTACAAAAGAAAAACAGCAACAGACCTAATGGTCCTTTCGAGGCTGCTTGTTACAGAGAAGACTATCACGTGATATCTAATTCTACAAGTTGAAAGTAAGGACAGTAAATCAAGAATGATACCAGTAGACATTCAGATAAATATATTTTGTTGGGGTTACATACAGTCTTCCATTATATGAATTGGATGTCATGCTTCTTTGAAGGATCTGCTTTGTACAGTACATGTGTTTTTAACACTTAAAATTTGTAGGTCACCGTGTGGAGACTGACAGAATCTAATCCAGTGAGTCAGTACGATGAAATGGGAGGTAGTACCCACTGATCAGTCCTTTTTCTTTTTGCATATCTTCATAATTCCCACTGTCACTAACCCAAAAGTTGCCATTGATCACCAGCTAGGTCAATATGGAAGTCAGCTTACTCATGAGACCACAGAAGTCACATATCTTAAAAATCTCTCCCCTGATCCATCCATCATCCAATCCTACATGGCCCCATGAGGAGTGAAAGAGCCCAGGGCTAGGCAAGTTGGTCCTGACATTTAAGATGAGTGTGACCAGCCTCACTCATCCCTGAGTGGCAGTAGGTGAGCAGTAAGCCCCAATAATCCCTTGGATATAAACCTTCACTGGCTCAATCCGATTGGAGTACCATAATTACCCATTAAACCACCAGGTGCCAAAATTTGGTTATATGGTTACCACCCCATTTAGTAAATGGTTTCCTGGTGTACAGGAAACCATTTGGCCTGTCACTCATTGTAGAGTCACCCACAGACAGAAGGAAGAGGAAAGAATGAAGGAAAAAAAGACAGAAGAGGGAGTGTAAAGTCACCTGTAGGCAGAAGGATGAGGAAAGAATGAAGCAAAGAAAGACAGAAGAGGAAAGAAGGATGGAGGAGAGGAAAGGGCAGACACATGAGGGCAGCACTACATAAAGTGAGTGGATGGTGAGCGCTCCCACTTACCGTGTTATTGATGTACCGTACGTAAGCTCTTCATGATATTATTCTTTAGTAGTTATGCTAATTTTTTAGATATGCTTTAGTGCGATCAATGCAGGAAAATGTTACTATACTGTAGATGCCATGAAAGCACACTGGGAGTGACGGCATTCATCACATGTTTACAAGTCTCTAGCTGCACCTTTGGTTTGAAAACCATATAATTTAGTTTTCTAAAAGAACAATGCTTCATCTCCAAAATGCTGAGGAAAATCTGCAAAGTTTTCATAAGAAAATTATACAGTGTTTAAAGCCGAAATCGTGTAGAGACGAGACACCAACCGAAATCCGACGGTGCCGAGAGCTCCAATATACTGTTCAAAAAGTGTAACCAACTGGGGTTTTGTGTGCCCTGAACAGGGCATTCCTCTAGACTTCAGGAAGAATTTCAGTCTAGGCACTGTCCATTTTTCAATGCAACGGTTTTCCATGATCTTTATACAGCAGGTCCAGCGGGGCAGCAGACACATGTGAGTTTGTTATTGGATATGATCATAATGTACAATCTTCAGCCGTGTCGTGCCACTATTTCTTAACGAAGAATTGTTTCATGTTTCTCATAACACTATTTATTTTTTGTTTTGATGGAGAAATACATGAAATGGATATAAAATAAAGCTTATCGATATTTAAAGAAGGAAAGAATAATAACCGTCCCAAGGCAGAGATGATAGACTCAGTCCACCAATTTCTTATTCTGTTTGACTATATTACAGCCTCACTTTCTTGTAGCAGTGAGTAAAATAATGTTGTTATAATTTCTCCCTTCCTTTTAGTGACAAAGAGGGCACATAAAATGAATGGGGTTTAGTTGACCGACCCCAGGGGGTAGGGGGTTTTTCAAGAATTCTCCCCCAGTATCCCTGCTTGTGGTAAGAGGCGACTAAAAGGGTTGGTGGCGGGTTAGTGCCCCACCCCGTAAAAACAACTAACTTGTAGGAGGAGGCTGTAGCACGGGCCAAACAGGGTAGTACTCCCGAGGGGAATGGAATGCTGGTGATAGGGAGAGCTGGAGCTCCTTTCACTAGCTACCTAATCATCCTCCTTTGCTGACCTTTTCAGTGTGACAGTAACATGGAGAGTAGACCAGCATACTCTCCCAATCATTTCCTCTAACTATCCTATGCACTACACCACATGCGCTTTACATATCACACAACGTACCCCACTACGTTACAGGGGTTGACGCCAGCAAGGGCATGCGGCCAGAAAACTTTGCCCCCGCTACCTAGTGGCGGACTTTGGGGGGAGGCTTGACTGGGGTTCCGCCGGCACAGATCATGGGTCCGGGGCGAGATGGGGCTCGAACCTGTGCTAGAGGGTACAGGGCATTGCAGTTCCCAGGCTGCCGCTTCCGCTCATTAGAGAGGGGCCCGAACCTGGGAGTAGCGCCCCAGGAGGCTGCCCTATCAGTGGGTGTATAATGGCGGGGCAGTTGCAGTGCCAAGCCGCACTTGGAGGGTGTCCCTGCAGGTGGCCTGGCAGGGTGCCCTGAGGCCACTACCACAGCCACTAGTAAGCTGGTGGGCTAGGGGTCCCAGATCCATTGCCTGGACCTGGGTCTGTGCAATGGGTTGGGCCTTTGGAATGTTTACCCCCCTTTATCTTACCGACTATGACTATGAACAAAAACAAGCACCAAAGCAAGCCTGACGACAGCAAATCACCCAGGGGGTTTAGGGTGGGTTCATGGAATGTGGGAAGTTTGAGAGGAAGAGCAGGGGAAGTTGTTGAGGCATTTAGTAGGAGGTGGGTGGATGTGGCATGTCTGCAGGAAGTCCGGTACAGGGGTGGATCAGCCAGAAAGATTGCTGGGAAGGATTGCTACTATAAGTTGTTTTGGCAGGGGGGAACTGACGGATATGGGGGTGTGGGGGTGTTGGTTGCAGAGAAATGGGTGGAGTATGTTATGAATGTCATGAGAGTAAGTGATAGGATAATAGTAGTGAAAATTTTTATCGGACGGGCGATGGTTTCAGTCATATCAGCATATGCTCCGCAGGTAGGATTGGATGACGCAGAGAAGGATAGATTTTGGGATGATTTAATACGCGTAGTAAGTGGTATGGGTGATGATGAGGTAGTGGTTCTGGGAGGGGATTTAAATGGTCATGTTGGTGAAGCAGCTCAAGGTTATGAAGGAGTCCATGGAGGATGTGCATATGGTGTGAGGAATGCGGAAGGGGAAAGAATACTCGAGTTTGGGGAGGCTATGGACATGATTGTGTGCAACACACATTTTAGAAAAAGAGTGAGTAGATTGATTACGTACGAGTCCGGGGGAAGCAGTAGCCAGATAGATTATTTTCTGGTAAGGAGGGTTGATAGGAGATTAGTGAGGGATGTTAAAGTTATAGGAAGCGAGGAGTGTGTTAAGCAGCACAAACTGTTGATTTGTGACATGGTGCTTAAGGAACGAGTGATGAGAAGGATGACATATGTACCTAGGAGGAAAATATGGAAGCTGAGAAACCAATCAGTAAGGGATGCCTTTTATAGTGAGATGAGGAGAGTGGTGGCTGAACAGGAAGCCAAAGATAGAGACGTTAATGAACAGTATGGAGCCCTTAAGAACAACCTCTTGAGAGTTACCGATGCAGTATGCGGTTGGACAAGAGGCCCACCAAGACATAAAGTAACTTGGTGGTGGGATCAGGGTGTAGAAGCCGCAGTTAAGGAGAAGAGAAGGCTTTTCCGGGAATGGAAGAAGGGTGGTAACAGGGAGGAGTACTTGGCTGCCAAGCGCAGGGCTAGAAGAGAGGTATACAGGGCGAAGTCTGAGTCACAGAGACTTTTACTTGATAATCTAAATCATGAAGGAAGGAAAAATATGGTTTTTAGGGTGGCAAATCAGATGAAGAGAGATAATCGGGACATTGTAGGCGAGCAGTGTGTGAAGAATGATGAAGGAAGGGTAGTGGTTAACAGTGAGGATATTAAAGATGCATGGAGAGAGCATTATAGCCGGTTGTTGAATGAGGAGTTTGATTGGGATAGGGAAGGTTTGGAGCCAGCTGATCCAGTGTTTGGGCCTTGGCCTTTGATTGACGCTGCTACTGTGAGTGAGGCAATAGGCAGGATGCGGGTGGGGAAGGCGGCAGGTGTGTCTGGGTTGACTGCCGAAATGTTGAAGGCCTCAGGAGATATTGGGGTGAGGTTAGTCACTGACCTGATAAATAGGATTATATATGAGTGTGTTGTCCCAGATGATTGGCTGAAGAGTGTAATTGTAAATGTGTACAAAGGGAAGGGTGATGCCCTGGAAAGGGGAAATTACAGAGGTATAAAGCTCTTAGATCAGATAATGAAAGTAATGGAGAGAGTTCTAGAAGGTATGATTAGAGAAAGAGTGAATATCAATGAGATGCAGTTTGGGTTTATGCCAGGCAGGGGGACCACTGATGCCATATTCATTGTTCGACAGCTTCAGGAAAAATATATTGGCAAGAAAAGGGAATTGTATTTTGTTTTTGTTGATTTGGAAAAGGCCTTTGACAGAGTCCCTAGAGAGGTGGTGAAGTGGGCAATGAGAAAGCTAGGGTTGGAAGAGTGGCTGGTTAGGGTGGTTATGGCCATGTATGTGGGTGCTCACACTCAGGTAAGGGTGAATGGAGCTTTGAGTGATGAGTTTCCCGTGAATGTTGGTGTGCATCAGGGGTCAGTTTTGAGTCCCTTGTTGTTTATCATGGTGCTTGAAGCCCTCTCACGTGACTTCAGAGATGGACTCCCATGGGAGATGTTGTATGCTGATGATTTGGTGCTGATTGCTGAGAATGAAGGGGAGGCTGAGGAAAGATTTAAGAAGTGGAGAGATGGTATGGGGCACAAGGGCTTAAGGGTAAATGCAGATAAAACAAAAGTGATGATATCTAGGGTTGGTGGCGGTACAATCAGAGGAGAGGGAGAGTGGCCATGTGCAGTTTGCCACATGGGTGTGGGAAGTAATTCCATCTTGTGCAGTGTTTGTGATAAGTGGGTGCACAAGAGATGTAGTGGTATTAGAGGTAGACTGCGAGATAATGCTGATTTCATGTGTGCGGTGTGTCGGGGAGAGCAGGTGGAGATTGTTAGGCGTGAGAGGGTAGAACTTGCAGGTGAGTCTCTTGAGTGTGTGGAGGAGTTTTGTTATCTGGGAGACATGTTATGTGCCGGAGGTGGGGCTGGAGTTAGCTCGGTTGCTAGAGTGAGAAGTGGTTGGAAGAAGTTCAGGGAGCTGTTGCCTCTCCTGACATTGAGAGGACTCTCCTTACGTGCTAAGGGGTCTTTGTATGCAGCATGTGTTAGGAGTGTGATGCTGTATGGTAGTGAGACCTGGGCAGTAAAGGAAGAAGATATTCGCAGGTTTAAACGTACAGAAATGACAATGATTAGGTGGATGTGCAGTGCGTCCCTGCGTGCAAGGCCTGGGGGGGCTGGGTTTACGATAGAAGAGTTGAGAGGTAGGATGGGACTGGAGTGTATTGGTGTTGTGATGAGGAGAGGTAGGCTGAGGTGGTTTGGACATGTGGAGAGGATGGGGGATGATAATTGGGTACAGAGGGTGAGAAGTGTTAATATTGGGGGAGGGGTTGGGAGGGGTAGACCGAGAAAGACATGGGACGAGGTCATTAAATGTGACTTAAGGGTTAAGGGACTGAATAGGGAGGCTGCCAGAGATCGAGCAGCGTGGAGAGCCGCCATTAGGTGACCAAGGCCGACACATGCAAGCATGTTGGAGCCTTCAAAAACGAAA
>JAGKTI010001721.1:43282-78337 GCA_018397915.1 Birgus latro
ATAGCAGGAAAATGCATGCAAATAGCCGTTGGACCAGCACAACTTTGGTCCAGCCAATGGATCAGCGTGTCATACCATGTTACCTGAGATACATCATGGAGCTTGTGAGGGAGAGTGACTCTGCCGGAACTTCTTCAAAATCTTCTGGTGGAATTATATCAAAAACACTGTAGATAACATTGCAGTAGCATGGAAAATGAAGCAGTGCACTGTGAATGGGGCCTGGCAAAAGTTGGTGCCTGAGTGCATGCATTTCTTCATTGGTTCCCTGTGATGGAGGAACCTTGAAGACACATCCTGGACCTATCCCATGAGGCAGGGTTCCTGAACATGGACAAGGACATCCAGGAGGTGCTTGAGAGCTTAGACGAAGGACCTTTCAACTAAAGACCTCATGAACTTGGAGAACAGCAGGCCCATATGGAGAAAGAGAAAGAGGAGGAACCAGTGCAAATGCTCGATCTTATGATAATGAAGGATTTTTTGGCAGTAATGATGGCCTAGTTCATGTCATTCATTCAAGAGTATGAATCCCAACCCTGGTATAAGTGATACTACCTACTATAAAATCAAAAAGGCTCTTCAGATGTACCTCAAGCTACTTTCTCTAAAGAGAGCAGCAAGACAAACAACTCGTTCTTCCAATATGGTCCCTCCACCAGCAAAAGATTCATGCACTGTCCTGCCTTCATTTTGTATGCCTCTTCATTGCCTGCTTCCCTTCTTACCCTCCCGCTGCCCCACTGGATCGCTTTCCTCATCGCAGATCACCTGCTTATGGGGATGATGAATCAGTGCACTGTGATAACAGGCATCCCCACTAATCTCGGAGGGGGTGCCTATGGTGACTACTCACACTGGCCAAGGAACCACTTTAACCCGTGGATTGCGCAATTACCTTTTTTTTTTTTATCCCACCTCGTGGTGTGCGAAAAATGATTTGTTTTGTTTTGTTTTTTGTTTCTTATAAACTTGAAAGTAAACATCCAGGGCATCATCTGGTGAAAAAAAAAAATAATAACCCCTCTCTCTCCGTCTTTGCATAGGGCCATGCGTATGTTTACGTAGGGGAGTAGGTGGGGGGGGGAATGTTTTTGTCTATTATAAACTTGAAGATAAACATCCCAGGCATCATCTGGTAAAAAGAAAAAATCTCTCTCTCTCTCCGTCTTTGTGTAGCGCCATGCGTAAGTTTCAGTAGGGGTGGAGTAGTTTGCAGTAGCACAGCCTGAGCTGTGGCTTGTAACGGGACGCTACCCAGCCTGAGCTGTGGCTCGAAATCCACGGGTTTTAGGAGTTGGAAACTTTCGAAGACTTGTAAAGTGAGTCACCCTAGACCAGAAACAATATACAGTGAAAGCTCGATTATCCAGGCTCGGATTATCCAGCCTTCGGTATATCCGGGCCGTGACTGAATAGTTCAGTGGTACAGTAATACATAGAATTATTCGTTCGATAGCTCCGGTTTAAACACGAAGCATCCGGTTCCTAGCGAGCGAGGCATGGGTAAACGAGCGTGAGTCTGTCCCCCCACCCACACTGGCTCACAAGTCGATCACATGGGTGGCAGGGTGGAGTTTGGTTAGGCGACTGATAACCTAACCTAGCCAAACCTTGCTTGACTACCTAATAATTTGACCATTCCTAACCTGGGCTCCAGTTGGAGAATTGGTAAACGAAATCCACTTCTAATGGAAGTCCACTTCTTATTACGTTGAATAAGTTTCTTCCATTATGCCGGAAACAGTTGTAGGTATGGCCTAAAGAATGTGATGATGATAAAGGAGGATATCTTTCAGCAAGAGAAGGTAATTATTAACAAATTCAAAGTAGAAAAATACAGAAAACAAATTAGAGGAATATGAACTGAACTGGTAAAGTCTTTACGGCTGTATGCTTAGACGAAAATTTATGGGTTTCACAATTTTAGGGGACGAATGGAACAGAAATGTTTTGCTAATCATCTCACGTGTTCTCTTAAGTTAGCATTCAGTTTCACATTCTTTGTTAGATATCGCACTTCCCATTTCAGACCAGCAGAGCATACAGTTATTTCTGTCACTTTTAGTTAAGTGTACATTATGTTCATTCTTTTGTTCGTTCTTAAGTGTATGTGTGAAAGAGAGAGTATTGATGCAAACAATAATGTATTCCATTAACCCCTTCATAGATGTCAGCCTTGAATGATGCTTTACTGAACCGGTGTCAATGACGGTGAGTTATGAGTTATAAAAAACTGCGAGCAATTATGGGAAGGGATCGAAGGTCACTGATATGTTTACACCACCCTACTCTACTGTCCCAAGCAGCCAAGCGGCCACTTCCTCTCAGATGTCTTTGCCGATATGTTTAAATGCTAATGTAACATGCCCCTTAATTTTGAGCCGAAAACAATAGTAGGTAAGGCTTAAGGAACATTATGATATTAAGAGAGGAAATCTTTCAGTGAGAGAAAGGTAATTTACCACCCCCAAAATAGGCAGAAAAAAACAGAAAACAAACTAGAGGAATATGAATTGACTTGGTAAGGTCATTAGGCTGTATGCTTACACGAAAATTTATAGGGTTCACAATTTTAGGGGACGAAATGGAGCGAAAATGTTTACTAGTGGGGGGGGGGGGGATTTTCCCCTCACGTCTTCTCGTAAGTTAGCATCCCACATTCTTTGTTCAATGTCGTGGTTCCCAACACATTTCGGACCGACAGAGCTTACTGTACAGTTATTTCTGCTCTACAGCTGAGTGTACATTTACTGTTTAGTCTTTGTTTGTTGTTATGCGTATGTGTGAGACAGTATTGATAGAAATATATGTATTTCCATTAACCCCTTCATAGCTGCCATCCTTGAACAATGCATTACTGTACCGGTGTCAGTGACGTTGAGTTAGGGAGCTATAGAATCTGTGAACAATTATGGGAAGGGAACGAAGGTCACTGGTATGGTTACACAAACCTGCTGTACCATCCCAAGCAGCCGTTGAGTTAGGGAGCTATAGAATCTGTGAACAATTATGGGAAGGGAACGAAGGTCACTGGTATGGTTACACAAACCTGCTGTACCATCCCAAGCAGCCAGGCCGTCACTTCATCCCAGATGTTTTCGCTGATATGTTTAAATGTTAATGTAACATGTGCCCTAATTTTATTCTTTCACGATTCATAGCAAATCAAAAGATGGGTTTAGGGACAAAAAAAAAAAAAAAAAAGTGCACCAGACGAGTCTTACCACATCTGTAAGAAAAAGAAACTGGTTTTAGAACCTAGAAAAAATTATTCCAAGGCCTGCCACGGGAGCACGCAAATTTCTGAACTCGCTGCCATTGAGGGGGCTAAACATATGCTTTACTGTAAGCAGTAAAAGCACCTTACCAAATCAGTTCATCCTGATATTCTGTTATGTTTTTCTGATTATTTCTGGGTTGGCAAATAAACATTTCTTGTTAAATCTGTTTCCCCGTTATTTTTAGCTGTTCTGCTGGTGTGACAACTCTTGTTGTTAGTTAACGTAATGGCGGAAGGTACTGTTCTGATCTAATTGTTTAACCAAACATGGCCTAACCTAGCTTAACTGCACCTAATCTCCAGTTTGGAAGTTGGGAAACGAAATCCACACTTGAATATGTTGAGTTTCTTCCATTGCGCTGGAAACAATCGTAGGTACAGCTTCAGGAACGTGACGATAATAACAGGGAGGAAGTTCTTCAGCAAGATAAAGAAATTTACCAAACTGAAACTAGGAAAATACAGAAACAAGCAGGATGCATATGCAAAGATTTGGTAAGATCTTTCTGCTACGTTAAGTGTACATTTACCGGTAAATAAATCAGTCTAACAGTACTTGTTTTTTGTTTCCGCCGGATTAATCGTGATTTCGGACTATTCAGTCACCCCTTGACACCATATAGCCCAGATAATCAGGCTATCTCTGTAATGACATTGCTGTATGATTAGTTGCCCCTTGACAACCCAGTAGCAGGGTACATGGATGGAAACCATCTACTGTGTTCATTGATGATCGATTGCTATATGATCAGTTTTCCCTTGACACCCCCCCCCCAGGGAAGGGAGGGAAGCCTGGTATCCCCGAAAGGCTAGGGCATTGTCCCTGGGTAGAGGTCTTCTGGATTGGAGTGTGTAGCATTTTATGACTGGATGCCCTTCCTGATGTCTACCAATTACCCTTGGGTGAATTCGATTCTCCGAGGTTTCCGTCAGAGTGGAGCGCTCTAACCCACTGAGCCACGGCTGCTACAGTTCCCAGTTGTATAGTGGGGTTGGACCGTACAGAGGTGGAAACCATCTCATTAATGATTGATTGCAATATAATCGGTTGTTCCTTGACAACCCAGTTGTACTGCAGAGTTCGACGTGACGTAGGTGGAAACCATCTACTCCTTAATGACTGGTTGCTATATGATCAATTGTCCCTCGACCACCCAGTCATAGTGGGGTTGAGCTGTACATAGTTGGAAACCATCTGGTGGCTAATGATTGATTGTTATATGATCAGTTGTCCCATGAAAACCCAATCATGTAACGGGTTTGAACAGTACACAGGTGGAAACCTTCTCGAGAACCAGTTCCCAATGGTCTGTTATCTTGAGAAAGGAAAACCTCAAAAGAGAAAGCCAGTTCAGCTTCATAATACAGTACTCCCCCACCTAACAAACGGGTTAGGTTCCTGGAAAACCGTTCGTTACATAAATTTTCGTTGCACGAGCCCATTATAACGTGGGTTCAGTGGGGTTTGGTTCCAGACTTCCGATTTTTCCCCCCATCCACTGGTATTCACCCTTCTTTGCTCATTATGAATAAATGTTTGTGTATCTTATGACTCCATAACCCATATTCTACAACCGTTGTACATACAGTGCATCTACATTCTACAAATGCATACGGCATGCCAGTGGAGAATAAAATATTTACGGCATGCAACTGGAGAATAAAATATTACAGCATGCAAGTGGAGAATAAAACATTTACGTATAGTCACACTTGAACTTTTTTACTTGTCTTAAGTTTACATTAACAGTGCAGTAGTATAGTAAATACACACACATTACATTAGAAACCAATAAATTCCACAGGCTGAGGTGAATCAGCCACATGCAAGCTTGGGAGGGCTAGAACTGTTTTGCTTTGAATACAAGGCAGCAGATTGAATACAAGTACAAGCGTTTTGTCGCTAGATGCACTGCCGTCAACAGCTGCCGTTCACTATGTGCAACTGGCTTCTCTGATGGACAGTACGGCTGATCTGGGGGGGGGGGGAGATCATCATTTCAGCCGTAACAAAATTACGAGTTTTTGATCCAATTTTTTGGTATTTTAGAAAATTCTGACACGTCTGTGGCATTTTTGTCAAATTATTTTTATTTAACTTGAGGATAACCTAACCTAACCTTTGGGAGTAAAATAAAAATAATTTGCGAAGAAAATGTCATAGAAGAAAGATGTCTTAGAGTTTTCTACAATACCAAAAAAAAAAAAAAAGGGGGGGGGATAAAAAACTCATAATTCTGTTAAGGGGTTCAAATGATAACAGAATCAAAATTTCGTTAAACCAAGTCTCGGCATTCAGTTTGCAAATGAAGGGCAGTAAAACACAATTTTCATTAAACCAAATTTTCGTTGTGTGAGTGTTCATTATGTAAAGGTTGCCTGTACCTGAAACTCAAAGGTAATAGCAGAGGAAATTAAGTATAGTACATTATATAGCAAACAGGTGGTGATGGGAAGCCTCTTTGCAATGGCACCACCTCCCATGGGTTCTCCCGAGAACCAAACCATCCAAACTGTCCCATCTCAGTGGAGTGCAGCAGCCAGGGCAATTGCGTAACCCCTCACTGCTCTAGTGTTTTGCCTCTGTGACACTGTGGGCAGTGCAGCAACACAGCAAACAGTTTTCCCTTTGTTCAGATGAAAACAAGTAAACAATTGAACACTGTGTTCTTGAGGTATGTGGCTGTGCTGGAACATGGTCTTTGAGATGGTTCAGTGGTATAAGTATGTAATACCTAACTGATAATTTTCCAACAAAGATAAGTCTCTTCCCTGAAAGTGAAGGTTCATGGGTAAGTAGATGCTTTTTATTGAAGAATCTTTTCTTTACCAAGCTGTTTAAAACATGAGATCCAGAATGAGTGCTGCAGTGACTAGGTGGGACAGAGCAGGGTAGTGGGTGTCTGAGGCCATTTGGAAAGACAGTTGATTTTAGCATGTGAGTGTGTTGGGGCTTGTACTAGTAGTGTTGTTTGGAAAGGGAAATGTTCCCACAAGCTAGACCTTTGATTGTATTGCCCTTCTAGGTGACAGGAGGGTGCTATCCCTCCAAGCGTGGCAGCTACAGGGAGTAGCTCAAACTCACGATCCTTGCTCACGAGTCTCACGCTGTACGCCCACACACACAATTTCACAGTACAGTCAGCATTGCAAATCCTGTGTCTGACCTGGGTTCAGAGTTTCATAGTATTGAACATGCGGGGGAGGGAGGGAGTAGAGACCTGGCTGGTGTGTGAGATGGGTAGAAGGAATACTGAGAGGGGGAAGGGCGTTAAGGCAAGAGTGATGAGAGGCAGTTAGTAAGGCAGTACATATATATATATCCAGTTTTGTATATATGCAGAGGGAGATAGGATTAAGATACCAGTATATAGAATAATCCCCATAGGATCTCTGATCGCACTTTACACTAATATACAGAACTTTGTGTAACGTAACAGGTCATTACGATACTGTGCACAATTTGTGTTTTGCAGGGAGTTATCAAAGGTCAGGTGACTACGTTGATGCTGCCCTCGCGGGGGTCTGTCAGTTGCCAAGCGGGCGTGTGTGCTTGCATGTTTAGGTTCGTGTGTGTCTGTGTAAGATAAATGTATCATGATCCCATTTACCGTCTCTAAATGTCCGCTTGTGTCACTAGGTTTTGTTTTGTCAGATACAGTGATTCATTTGGTAGGTTGCTTATTTGGAATATGAAATGCTTGATGCATTTACAGTTATTATTTATACTTGACTTTTGACACCGTTCCATTTACTCATGGTTGAATAGGTGCAGTCCCTGGGAAACAACAGCTAATATATATGCATACATTAGAACCATGATTGTATGCATATAGAACATCTTTTCTAGGAGAGTATGACATGCTATATTTTCACCTATTGGGTGAAGGGGAATATAACATGCTAAAACTTCACCTGATATTGTATACTGTAATGGTGAGGATATCTTTCAGCACCTGTTGCTCAGTATTTCCATGAATCTTTAACCTCTCCAGTTGCAACTGTTAAGTATTTGAGATAGCAGTGGTTAGTTAGTAATGAACTTCGATGAAATAAAAAGAAAGGGGAGGGGGGATGGTGCCTCATCCTTATTACACAAACAATGCTTATGACTGTTAATGCATACCAACAACATTGAAATATTTATGATTAACCTTCGCAGGCGTGTAAATGGAATGTTTCTGATAACCATGAGCATTAACCTCTGTAAGGAAACCGTAAGGAAATAAAAAATTAACACCAGAGTTCATTTAATAGACAGTCTAACCCCCACCCATTTCGATAATGGCGCACAGCCTGTCTGGCATTGATGTGACAAGACGTCGCACCATCTCTAATTGGGGTCTGTATGTCTCCCAGGATTCAGAGATGTGTGCCATGGGCTCCCGGGTGTTCCTTTCCTGTGCCATATGCCAAGTGTTTATCATCTGTGCTCAAACGTGTTCTATTACATTCATATCAGCTTTGCTGGGCAGTTCCATGAGCTGAAGGTGGTTCTGTTCGTCAAACCAGCATTGAATGGTGCAAACTGCGTGGACGGGACACCTGTCGTGTATGAACAGTACGAGCCCAGGTGGAAACGGGAAATCTTTCTCACGAAGGGATGGCAAGAAGGACTCTTCGAGCAGCTCGATGTATTTCGTAGCTGTGATGCACCCCTCAATTTAGAATACAGTACGTCACCTGCATCATGCAGCGATACCCAGCCCCACACATTGCAGGTGACGTGGCCAGAACAAGCTACCACCATGATGTTATGACACTTGTATCCTCAGGCAAATTATGAGTTATCAGATTATTTACATTTGTGCATTTTTCCCTGTATGTTATGCCTAACATGGTGCAGTTATTCATATTAAACATATGTATTAGTTCATAAAAATACATTAAAACATATCCCTTTTTGCCTGAGCAGCAATGTAATAAGAAACAGGGAAGTGAGCATGGAAGTGAAAAAGTTGCTACATGACAGTATTGTGATACCAACTCTAACATATGGAAGTGAAGCTTGGACCCTGTTGGAGGGACAGAAGTCGAGTGAGAGCAGTGGAAATGAGTTATTTCAGAGGAGCTTGTGGAGTAACATGGAGAGACAGACTAACAAATGAGGAAGTGAAGGAGCGTTGTGGTGTGGATGTGGACATGATAGGAAGGGGTAGGAGAAACACGTTAAGGTGGTTTGGGCATGTGGAGAGAGGATGGAAAGTGAGAGACTGACGAGAGTGTATGTGAGTGAGGTGGAGGTGGGGGAGAGGGAGGAGGAGGCCGAGGATGAGGTGGAGGGATGGAGTGGAGAGGTGTATGAGAGATGGGGGCATGAGCTGGGAGCAGGGCAGTGGGATTCCGGGGGACAGAGCGACATGGAGGCGATTTGTTTGTGGCCACCCTGTGCGGGATTGAGGCGTCTGGCAGTAGATAGATAGATAGCAGTGTAATGTTCGTCCATAAACTGGCAAACCATCCACAATTACCACCTCGTCCACTCTTCAAGACCATTTACCAGGCATGGAGCACTTAATAACCGTAGACTGCAGTTGAAGCAACGCTGTCGATATTGACATATTAATTGAATATTCCATATGAATATCTGTTACCTCCATGAAGAAAACTAAGATTTTAGCATGCCATACGATTTGTCATACCTGGTGCTATTTATCAACTCATGTGAAACTGTATTTGTATTGTTTTTTTATGTAGTTGTTTTTGCATACTGATATATTATCTAAATGTAATGAACTGTTAGGTATTAATTATTGTATATTTCATTACCTGATCTCCAGGCTGGTAAACATTTACACAATATTAAGGGAATTAATGCACATGATTATGTTCATGGGAAAAATTGAACAAACTGGTTAAGTTTAAATATTTCAGTAAGTTGTAACTATTTATCATTTACAAATCAGGTAAACATAACATATTCAGATAAGTAAATATCATAAACAACTTAGTTACAATTGACACGTAATTGTCAAAAGCCTGCTGTTTACATCACCATTATTCACTGCAACATAATTATCTGGCTGCAGTTCCTGGTGCATTATAAAAAGTCTCCAGACCCATTCACACTCAGGTTTGCATCTGCACGACATCTCTGTCCCTCTGTTATATAGCCACATTTATAGTCCTCCACAAACAATTAGGCTACAGCTTATTAACTAATATTTAATGCACATACCTGGTGTTACCTACTCTCCAGCAATGGCCTTGGCCATGAGAAGTAGAGGAGAATACTTTCTCATCGCTGAATACTGCACATCCCCTGAACTCAAGGTCTCGCTCAACATGGAGATGTGCAAATTCCAGCCTTCTGGCTCTGTGAGTATCAGTTTCTCCTTCTGTGCGGGAATTCTGTGATGTATACCCCTCTCGTGTGGCCTGCGCCTTACAGTCATAGCACAGACATCCAGCTGCAGGTTCTGTGCAATAGCCACGGTGTTAGTGTGAGGGTCTGTTTCAGCTGCTGCCATTATCATGCCATCCTGTTCTACAGTCATCCTCCGACGTGCTCCTGTTCTCGCTGTTAACAAACCAGTACAGTGGGTCTCATTTAATTCATTAAAGTGCTAAAACAGTTGTAAAAGAATGGGTACAAGTAAACCTATTACAAAAGTAATGCATATTCAGATATTACTTCCATCTACACTTTTTTCAAAATACAATGCACAACCTACAAACAATGATTAACAATTGGCACACGTTGGACACACAAACAGTTGGAGACAGTTGCAAAGTTGTGTTCGAGAATTGTGAGTATTTGGACAGACAATTTAATAATAGTGTCATGAGGGAGTATAGTGCACTGGGTTGGGGTTGGCGAGTAGGATGCCAGGCAAGCATAGGATATGGATGGAGGAGGGTGGGGGTTGTATAGAGGATGGGAGTGGTGGGTGGTGCTACCAAAAATCTTCAAGATATTGAAGCACATGGTTATACTAGTGTGAATATCTAGGTAAAATTAGTGGGGCAGGTGGTAGAGTTAGTAGATGGGGGAGGGGGGGGTTGATAATGAGGATGGAGGGGAGAAAGTGATATGGGTGATATAGTATGGTGTATGAAGATAAGAGGATTTAGGATGAGGGCAGATGGCACAGTGACATGTTTTCAAAATAGGTAGAAGTGTAACATGACAGTGAGATGTGTGCTGATTAACAGACTTGGCTGTAGGAAGGAGCAGTATAGATAGTGTTTTGTAGAAGGAAACCATTGTTTAGTCAGGATAATTTGTGTAGGTTATATCATTTGGATTAAACATTTTTCTGTCTTTCACTTTTGTTTACACAAAAATATATTTCAATTGTAATGCTATTACACCTCACTAACCCAGGTTGCGCAGGTTGCCAGTTTCTTCCCACCTCCTGATCCACTTGACGACAGTTGAAGGGCACACACTACCGTCACATGCAATGACACGTATGGAAAGGGTGACGATGCTAGATCTAAGAGCCAAATTTATATCCCACCGATTCATGTCAGGTCCGTGGAGCTTCTGCCAGCTTACTGCTGATAGATATACAAAGTCACTTACCCTATCCACCATTCTTTCTCTCCCCTGCGCGTTCAGAGTTTCAGAGTGTTGAAGCCCCCTACCCATCACACACCAGCCAGGTCTCTATTCCTTCCCTCCCCCACACAATCTTCGACACTTTGAATGTGTGGGGGAGGGAGGGATTGGTGGGTAGGGTAAGTGACTTTGCATATCTATTAGTGGTAAGCTGGCAGAAGCTCCATGAACCCGACATGAATCAGAGGGATATAAATTTGGCTCTTCGATCTAGCATCGTCACCCAACACTGTAATGGCTTTTTCAAACGTGCCATTGCATGTGACGTTGGTGTGTGCCCTTCAACAGTCTTCAAGTGGATCAAGAGGTGAAGAAGAAACTGGCAACCTGCACAACCTCGGTTAGTGAGGTGTAATAGCATTACAATTGAAATATATTTCCGTGTAAACAATACGTGAGAAGACAGAAAAAAATGTAATCCAAAAGATATTATAACCTACACAAATTATCCTGACTAAATGATGGTTTCCTTCTACAAAACACTATCTATACTGCTCCTTCCTACAGCCAAGTCTGTTAATCAGCACACATCTCACTGTCATGTTACACTTCTACCTATTTTGAAAACATGTCACTGTGCCATCTGCCCTCATCCTAAATCCATATCACCCATATCACTTTCTCCCCTCCATCCTCATTATCAACCCCCCCTCCCCCATCTACTAACTCTACCACCTGCCCCACTAATTTTACTTAGATATTCACACTAGTATAACCATGTGCTTCAATATCTTGAAGATTTTTGGTAGCACCACCCACCACTCCCATCCTCTATACAACCCCCACCCTCCTCCATCCATATCCTATGCTTGCCTGGCATCCTACTCGCCAACCCCAACCCAGTGCACTATACTCCCTCATGACACTATTATTAAATTGTCTGTCCAAATACACAATTCTCAAACACAACTTTGCAACTGTCTCCAACTGTTTCCGTGTCCAACGTGTGCCAATTGTTAATCATTGTTTGTCGGTTGTGCATTGTATTTTGAAAAAAGTGTAGATGGAAGTAATGTCTGAATATGCATTACTTTTGTAATAGGTTTACTTGTACCCATTCTTTTACAACTGTTTTAGCACTTTAATGAATTAAATGAGACCCACTGTACTGGTTTGTTAACAGCGAGAACAGGAGCACGTCGGAGGATGACTGTAGAACAGGATGGCATGATAATGGCAGCAGCTGAAACAGACCCTCACACTAACACCGTGGCTATCGCACAGAACCTGCAGCTGGATGTCTGTGCTATGACTGTAAGGCGCAGGCCACACGAGAGGGGTATACATCACAGAATTCCCGCACAGAAGGAGAAACTGATACTCACAGAGCCAGAAGGCTGGAATTTGCACATCTCCATGTTGAGCGAGACCTTGAGTTCAGGGGATGTGCAGTATTCAGCGATGAGAAAGTATTCTCCTCTACTTCTCATGGCCAAGGCCATTGCTGGAGAGTAGGTAACACCAGGTATGTGCATTAAATATTAGTTAATAAGCTGTAGCCTAATTGTTTGTGGAGGACTATAAATGTGGCTATATAACAGAGGGACAGAGATGTCGTGCAGATGCAAACCTGAGTGTGAATGGGTCTGGAGACTTTTTATAATGCACCAGGAACTGCAGCCAGATAATTATGTTGCAGTGAATAATGGTGATGTAAACAGCAGGCTTTTGACAATTACGTGTCAATTGTAACTAAGTTATTTATGATATTTACTTATCTGAATATGTTATGTTTACCTGATTTGTAAATGATAAATAGTTACAACTTACTGAAATATTTAAACTTAACCAGTTTGTTCAATTTTTCCCATGAACATAATCATGTGCATTAATTCCCTTAATATTGTGTAAATGTTTACCAGCCTGGAGATCAGGTAATGAAATATACAATAGTTAATATCTAACAGTTTATTACATTTAGATAATATATCAGTATGCAAAAACAATTACATGAAAAAACAATACAAATACAGTTTCACATGAGTTGATAAATAGCACCAGGTATGACAAATCATATGGCATGCTAAAATCTTAGTTTTCTTAATGGAGGTAACAGATATTCATATGGAATATTCAATCAATATGTCAATATCGACAGCGTTGCTTCAACTGCAGTCTACGGTTATTAAGTGCTCCATGCCTGGTAAATGGTCTTGAAGAGTGGACGAGGTGGTAATTGTGGATGGTTTGCCGGTTTATGGACAAACATTACACTGCTATCTATCTATCAATCTATTGCCAGACACCTCAATCCTGCACAGAGTGGCCACAAACAAATCACCTCCATGTCGCTCTGGGCCCCGGCATCCCACTGCCCAGCTCCCAGCTCACGCCCTCATCTCTCATATACCTCTCCGCTCCATCCCTCCACCTCATCCTCCCTCTCCCCCCCTCCACCTCACTCACATACACTCTCCTTGTCAGTCTCTCACTCTCCATCCTCTCTCCACATGCCCAAACCACCTTAACGTGTTTCTCCTACCTCTTCCTATCACGTCCACATCCACACCACAACGCTCCTTCACTTCCTCATTTGTTAGTCTGTCTCTCCATGTTACTGCACATGCTCCTCTGAAATAACTCATTTCCACTGTTCTCACTCTTGACTTCTGTCCCTCCAACAGGGTCCAAGCTTCACTTCCATATGTTAGAGTTGGTATCACAATACTGTCATGTAGCAACTTTTTCACTTCTATGCTCACTTCCCTGTTTTTTATTACATTGCTGCTCAGGCAAAAAGGGATTTGTTTTAATGTATTTTTATGAACTAATACATATGTTTAATATGAATAACTGCACCATGTTAAGCGTAACATACAGGAAAAAATGCACAAATGTAAATAATCCGATAACTCATAATTTGCCTGAGGATACAAGTGTCGTAACATCATGGTGGTAGCTTGTTCTGGCCACGTCACCTGCAATGTGTGGGGCTGGGTATCACTGCATGATGCAGGTGACGTACTGTATTCTAAATTGAGGGGTGCATCACAGCTACGAAATACATCGAGCTGCTCGAAGAGTCCTTCTTGCCATCCCTTCGTGAGAAAGATTTCCCGTTTCCACCTGGGCCCGTACTGTTCATACACAACAGGTGTCCCGTCCACGCAGCTCGCACCATTCGTCTCTGGTTTGATGAACATGACCACCTTCAGCTCCTGGAACTGCCCAGCAAAGGAGCTGATATGAATGTAATAGAACACGTTTGGGCACAAATGATAAACACTTGGCATATGGCACAGGAAAGGAACACCCGGGAGCCCATGGCACACATCTCTGAATCCTGGAAGACGTACAGACCCCAATTAGAGATGGTGCGACGTCTTGTCACATCAATGCCAGACAGGCTGTGTGCCATTATCGAAATGGGTGGGGGTTGGACTGGCTATTAAATGAACTCTTACAGAGGTTAATTCTCACAGTTATCAGAAACATTCCATTTACACGCCTGTGAAAGTTAATAAAAAATATTTCAGTGTTGTTGGTATGCATTAACAGTCACAAGCATTGTTTGTGTAATAAGGATGAGGCACCATCCCCCCTCCCTTTTCTTTTTATTTCATCGAAGTTCATTACTAACTAACCACACTGCTATCTCAAATACTTAACAGTTGCAACTGGAGAGATTAAAGATTCATGGAAATACTGAGCAACAGGTGCTGAAAGATATCCTCACCATTACAGTATACAGTATCAGGTGAAGTTTTAGCATGTTATATTCCCCTTCACCCAATAGGTGAAAATATAGCATGTCATACTCTCCTAGAAAAGATGTTCTATATGCATACGATCATGGTTCTAATGTATGCATATATATTAGCTGATGTTTCCCAGGGCACTGCACCTATTCAACCATGAGTAGATGGAACGGTGTTAAGTATAAATAATAACTGTAAATGCATCAAGCATTTCATATTCCAAATAAGCAACCTACCAAATGAATCACTGTATCTGACAAACAAAACCTAGTGACACACGCAGACATTTAGAGACTGTAAATGGGATCATGATACTGCACATTTATCTTATATCTTACAGACACACACGAACCTAAACATGCAAGCACACGCAACTAACAAACCCCCGCAAGGGCAGCATCGACATAATCACCTGATCTTTGACAATTCCCTGCAAAACACAAATTGTGCACAGTATCGTAATGGCCTGTTACGTTACACAAAGTTCTGTATATTAGTGTAAAGTGCGATCACAGATCCTATGGGGATTATTCTATATATTGGTATCTTATATACTGCCTTGTATTTACTTGACTCGCTAACCGCCTCTCATCACTCATAACGCCCTCCCTCCCCCGCACGTTCGATACTATGAAACTCTGAACCCAAGTCAGACACAGGATTTGCAGTGCTGACTACTGTGAAATTGTGTGTGAGGCTGTATCACTGGGCCTGAGCCACCATGGTTTTGTTGGTACCTCAACAAGAGTTCTATCTGGTCCACCTGGTTGCTGCATATGTCTAAAGTGTGTTTGTGTGCTCACTTGTACATGCCCAACAGTTTCTCCAATCACCAAGTTTCATCCTCTGTACCATGTTATGCTATTGTGTGACAATTGTATTATGCTGTGATAAGGCTAATAAATATTGTGAGATTGAGATAATGAGCTGTACACTGTACTGTTTATAAAGTCTTAGCAATTCTACCCTTGTAGCGTGAACAACGATACAGGTTGAGGTGTTGTTCAGAAACAGTGGGCAAGTTCATCCACAAATGGCACGATGTAGGGGGAAGGGGGGAGTGTGGGAGGGAACGGGAGCTTAGCAAGTGAAGGGAAAGGGGGTGAGGCAGAGTCTTGTCGTTAACTTCAACAGTTATACATACTTAGCCATTACAGTACAGTATATTAATTAAGGTGTCAGTGATATCCTGTATCCTATATAATAATAAACCTATTGATCTTCATTAATTGTTTTTTATTGACAACTGATTACACACTTTACACCAAACATACGATACCCCATCCTTGTTAACAGACAACATGTAGCCTACTCACCACTTTGACTCTCTCTCTCTTTCCTCTCCTCAGCAGCCTATCAGTAGACTTGCACACACACACACACACACACATTATCACCTTGTGCTAATGAGCAGTGGTGTTGCATATAATACAGTATAATACTGTGTCAAAATACAAGTGCACTACATAACCAGCTAACATATTGGATTACTTTAACCGATAAACAATAATTATTGTCATAGTCTATATTTCAGTAATAGCCATGGGATAGCCATACCCACAGTAATATTTTCTTTAATATTAAAGGTAATCGTGTTTAGTGACGGATACCAGTTAGAGGGTAGGTGGTTGCTAACATCCCCAATCCCCATAGCTACGCTGGTGTTATAATGTCACTGGAGAGATTTCTGTTCCTTCAGTTATGTCAGTAAGTTAACCTACTGATGAACAACCATTTCTTATGAAAAATACAAACAGCCTATTATGAACTCTCAAAATACAATGAACATATTGTGGGAGCGTTAGAGTTCTCACGGACCCTGCATGTTTGTTTCAGTAACGCCAGTCTGACAGTGTGCAGTATAAGGAACATGATATTAATGATACAATTCTATATGCTTATTTTCATTTGGAAAACAGAATTCAAAGGATTTCATTCAGTACACAAAATGTCAACTACAATATGTTTGTGAGTGGGTGTGGGACAATACATATGGTGGGGGGAGTGTATGTGAGTATGTAATGTGGGTGTGTTATAATGGTAATATGGGTGTGTGCATACATGGCTAAAGACATCCATGACTGATATATGTAATCTTTGCCTTTAACACTTGATGACACATACCTCAGTATTTACTAGGTTCTATTTATAAGTTTGTAGGATATTACATTATATATGAATATGTTTTGGGGGTAGAACCTGAAATGCCATATAAAGACTGACACTGAAATATTAGCAAAATGCATTATGGGTGGCATAATACAGGAATAACTATTTCAGGAAGAAGTAATCCATCTGTAAACACTGAAATATTAGAAAAATACATTATGAGCGGGATAACTATTTCAGGAAGAAATATTACCGTATTATAATGTCCATTTAACAAATAACGTTGCAGATGCAGCCTTTCTTAAGCTTAGCTTATCGGATTTCCATTCATAAGTATAGTGTGCTGCACTACAGCTTTGAGTTAATGTATGTTATATATTGCAAGTAATGTCATAGTGGCTAACCAAGTAGACATTCACTTAAAACTATATCGAACATACAACAAGTACAGTTGTTAATAGTTTACCGATATTTGTTATTGATCACACACTGAGCAACTTATTCCTTAGCGATTTTTTAAAATCATTATCATGATAGGGAAACAGCATGTTGGGCATGTCAGCTGGTAGTAAGATGTCTAGAGAGTTGCCATTGTGCCAATCAAGAAAGCATATTTTAATGGAAAGAACATACCATTGTAACTGGAAAGTTGCATTAAGAAATGCACATAAATGTGCCTAATTCCTGTATAAGTGCCCTTTAATACAAATCATGTCAGTGAGCAAAATATATGAAAGTAGTGTTGTATCAGTTATAGTCTCAGATAAGTTACAGTAAGCTATTAAAGTTACTGTTAGGTTATAGTAAGCTATTAAAGTTACTGTTATGTTGAAATACTGCATGGAATAATATCCATTATAATCAGAGGATAATCAAAATACATATAAAATGTGTATGGAACTCATGTAGCAGTAGGAAATCCACCCACCCTCCTCCTCCTCAATCACCTCCTGCACTCTGTTTGGGATAGAGGTGACATGGTTTTGTATGAGTTGCTGCTGGTTTGTGAACAGTTCCCACTGGGCATGGTTATGGACCAATACAGTAATTCATCTGGTGTCCGTTCCCTCTCAGGCTTCGAACACTTAACCATATTCCCCCATACATTTTCGATGGGGTTCATGTCTGCTCCCTTAGTGGGCCATTGGAGCAGCTGCAGGTCTACTCGACTCTTCTCTCCATGTGGATGGAGAAAAGTAGGGCTGGGAAGAAATGGATAGTTCCTCTCTTGAACTGAGGGGAAGAAAAAATCCTGTTCAATTTCATTGTATTTTTCATCAGTGACCCTCCCCTCTTGTCTTGGTGACGTCACCCAGGCCTTAGATGCACATCAATCCCCGGACATTGATGGTGACGAGTCCACTTCTAGCCTCCTCGTAGATATTCCTACGGTTGAACCAGCACGTGAATAGAATATTAACACCGTTAATATACTGTAGTTTCGTTTCTAATATCTTTGACACATCGGGAAAAGCCGCCGTTTTTCATGTTATGGTTCATCATGCACTATTTGTAGGGTATATTTTATGGGGAATGTAAGACTATAAACAGTGCACGTGTTGTTAATAAGTGTTCATCTAGACGTATTATTAGTATGAATATCAGTTGATCTGCAAATGTTTAACAATATTAAAACTGTCCAGTGATACAGTATAAAAATATGTTTATGTTATACATAACAGTAAATTTATAAATATGCATCTGAGTACTGTCGCCTCCAGAAATCCTCTCTATCATAAAATTTTATTAATACAAAATACCTGAAAGACTGCGTAAGATGGTGTATGTAGGAGAAGTGGAGGGAGGGAGGGAGAGGGAGGGGAGGAAGACTGAGGATGAGGGAGAGGGAGGGGAAGACTGAGGATGAGGTGGAGGGATGGAGTTGATAGGTATATGAGGGAGGGGGGAGTGAGTAGGGGGGGTGACAGAGCAACTTGGAGGCGTTTTGTCTGCAGTCACCCTTTGTGGGATTATGGAGTCGGGCTGTAGATAGATAGAAAATACCTGGTAAGGGTCATAAAGAGAAGTGACAGGCATATAATCAATGGAGCTCTATACTCTGGCCTTTATCTACCTACTGCCCATCCACACTCTCCAATCAGTTATCTCTCTCTCTGAGACAGAGTATAGAGCTCCACTGATTGTATGCCTGACACTTCTCTATATGACCCTTACCAGGTATTTTGTATTCATAAAATTTTATGATAGAGAAAGGAATCTGGAGGCGACAGTACTCAAATGCAATTGTATAAATTTATTGATGATACGTATAACATAAACATTTTTATACTGTATCACTAAACAGTTTTCATCTATCATCCAATCCAATGTTGCCCCTTGAGGAGCGTAGGAACCCGAGGCTATGCAAGTTGGTCCTGACATTTAAGATGAGTGACCAGCCTCACTCATCTCTGAGTGGCATTACATGAGCAATAAACCCCAGCTACCCCTTGGATATAAACCTACCCAGGCTCAATCCGATTGGAGCACCTTAATTACCCACTACCCAACAGGTGCCATAGTTTGGTCATATGGTTACCACCCAGCATAATAAATGGTTTCCTTGTGTGCAGGAAACCATTTGGCTTGTCACGCAGTGTAGAGTTACCCATAAGCAGAAGGAAGAGGAAAGAATGAAGGAAAGAAAGACAAGAGGGAGTGTAAAGTCAACCACAGGCAGAAGAAAGAGGAAAGAGTGAAGGAAAGAAAGACAGAAGAGGAAGGAGGGAAGAGAGAAAAGGGCAGACACCAAAAGCAGCACTACACTAAGTGAGCACCCCCACCTACCACAACTAAACAATTTCCGTATTATTAAACATTTGCAGATCAATTGATATTCATATAATAAAATGTCTAGATGAATGCATATTACCAACACTTGCACCACTGCCTTACATTCCCCATAAAATATACCCTACAAATAGAGCATAATGAACCATAATACGAAAAAGGGCGGCTTTTCCCGATGCGTCAAAGATATCAGAAATTAAACTACATTAACGATGTGTGTTATTATTCTATTCACGTGCTGATACAACCGTAGGATTAAAGGGATTAAAGAATCCCCAAGCTAGACCTTACAATGAGATCATATAGCCCCGCTAGGTAACAGGAGGGCACTACCCCTCCCGGCACGGCAGTCCCGGGCGCGGCTCAAACTCGCGACCCCCCGGTCCCGAGCTTGAGCCACCGTGCCCCCTATACACCCGTAGGAACACCTACGAGGATGCTAGAAATGGACACATCACCGTCAATGTCCAGGGATGGTTCACTGATGAAAAATACAATGAAATTTTACAGGATTTTTTCTTCCCCTCAGTTCAGGAGTGGAACTATCCATTTCCTCCAGGCCCTATATTTTTTTGTTCAGGACCACTGCCCCATCCACACAGAGAGAAGAGTCTCAGAAAGGTTTAGAGGTCAAGTAGACCTGAAGCTGCTCCAATGGCCCACTAAGGGAGCAGACATGAACCCCACTGAAAATGTGTGGGGGAATATGGTTAACTGTTCGAAGCCTGAGAGGGAATGGACACCAGATGAACTACTGTATTGGTCCATAACCATGCCCAGTGGGAACTCCGTTCACAAACCAGCAGCAGCTCATACAGAACCATATCGCCTCTATGCCAAACAGAGTGCGGGATGTGATCGAGGAGGAGGGTGGGTGGATTTCCTACTAATAAATTAGTTCCAAACAAATCTTATATGTATTATGATTATCTTCTGATTGTAATGGATATTATTCCATGCAGTATAACAACATAACAGTAACTTTAATAGGTTACTGTAAACTAACAGTAACTTTAATTGCTTACTATAACTTATCTGAGACTATAACTGATACAACACTACTTTCATATATTTCGCTCACCGACATGATTTGTATTAAAGGGCACTTATACAGGAATTAGGCACATTTATGTGCATTTCTTAATGCAACTTTCCAGTTACAATGGTATGTTCTTTCCATTAAAATATGCTTTCTTGATTGGCACAATGACAACTTGCTACACATCTTGCCACCTGCTGACATGCCTAACATGCTGTTTCCCTATCATGATAACGATTTTAAAAAGTCGCTGAGGAATAAGCTGGTAAACTATTAACAACTGCACTTGCTGTATGTTCAATGTAGTTTTAAGTGAACATCCACCGGGTTAGCCACTATGACATCACTTACATATTAACTCAAAAGTTTTATGCCTGGTATCCCCGAAGGGCTAAGGCGTTGCCCCTGGGTAGAGGACTTTTGGATTGGAGCGTGTAGCACTTTATGACCGGATGCCCTTCCTGATGTCTACCAATGACCCTTGGGTGGATTCGATCCTCCGACCCTTCGGTCAGAGCAGAGCGCTCTAACCCACTGGGCCACGGCTGCTATTATAGTATAACGTAATATACTGATGAAAGGAAATCCGATAAGCTAAGCTTAGGAAGCACTGCACCTGCAATGTTATTTGTAAAATAGTAGTTATAATACGGTAATATTTCTTCCTGCAATAGTTACTCCTATATTATGCCACCCAAAATGCATTTTTCTAATAATTCAGTGTTTATGGAATGGAATATTTCTTCCTGAAATAGTTATTCCTGTATTGTGCCACCCATAATGATTTTTCTAATATTTTGGTGTTTGTCTTTATACGGCGTGTCAGGTTCCACCCCCGAAACAAAATCATATATAATTATGTAATATGCTACAAACTTATAAATAGAACCTAATAAATACTGAGGTATGTGTCATCAGGTGTTAAAGGCAAAGATTGCATATATCAGTCATGGACGTCTTTAGCCATGTATGCACACACCCACATTACCATTATAATACACCCACATTACATACTCACTACACTTCCCCCACCACATGTATTGTCCCACACTCACTCACACACACATATTGTATTTGACATTTTGTTTACTGAATGAAATCCTGCTTTGAATTCTGTTGTTCCAAATGAAAATAGGCATATAGAATTGTAACACTAATAGCATGTTCACTAACACTGCAGACTGGCAATACTGAAACAAACATGCAGGGTCCGTGAGAACTTCAATGCTCCCACAATATTTTCGTTATATTTTGAGAGTTCATAATAGGCTGTTTGTATTTTTCATAAGAAATAGTTGTTCATCAGTAGGTTAACTTTAATAACTGACATAACTGGAGGAACAGGAATCTTTCCGGTGACATTATAACACACCAGCGTAGCTATGGGGATTGGGGATGTTAACAGCCACCTCCCCTCTAACTGGTATCTGCCACTAAACACATGATTACCTTTAATATTAAAGAATATATTACTGTGGGTATGACCACCCCATGACTAATACTGAAACATAGACAATGCAAATAATGACTGTTTATCGGTTAATGTAAGCTGTAATGTTAGCTGGTTATGTATTACACTTGTAGTTTGACACTGTAATAAGTTGTATTATATGCAACATCACTGCTCATTAGCACAAGCAGATAATGTGTGTGTGTGTGTCTACTGATAGGCAGCTGAGGAGATGAGAGAGAGAGTCGAGGTGGTGGAGAAGGTGCATGTTGTCCGTTAACATGGGATGGGGTATCTTATGTTTGGTGTAATTTAAAGTGTGTAATCAGTTGTCCATAAAAAATAGTGAAGATCAACAGGTCCATTATTATATAGGATACAGGATATCACTGACACCTTAATTAATATACTGTAATGGCTAAGAAAGTATAACTGTTGAAGTTAATGACATGACTCTGCCTCAACCCCTTTCCCTTCAGCTGCTAGGCTCCCGTTCCCTCCCACGCTCCCCCCTTCCCCCTACATCGTGTCATTGTGGGTGAACTTGCCCACTGTTTCTGAACAACAACTAAACCTGTATCGTTGTTCACGCTGCAAGACGAGTAGAATTGTTTTATATAACTCGGACTTTATAAATAGTACAGTGTACAGCTCATTATCCCAAAATATCACACAATATTTATTAGCCTGTATCACAGTATAATACAATGGCCACACAATAGTATAACAGTACAGAGGATGAAGCTCAGCAATTTGAATTTTTGGGGGGCATGTACACATACACAGGCACTGTTGCCACTTTAGCCGTATCCCACGACCAGGTAGACCAGTCGTAACTCTAGTCGAGTGTACGTGGTCACTCATTATGTTGCATTTGAAAATTTGTATTGCCCCTTCCCTTTTATGGCCTTCTCCACCATTTCATATAGTTCAGGGTTATTTACTGAACCATAGTTTCATTGTCAACAGACAGCAAGTTCCCCTTCATTATGAAGCTGTGCTTCTCATCTTCAAGACACATCCCTAACAAGATGGCCGAGTGAGGCATAAGACAGGACCAAGGCAGCAGCAGTGAGGATCCACTGTACTTGGGTCACTCACCTCCTGTGCTGCATTAGTTTCTGCATGCTACACCACGGTTGTTGATAGTGAACCAGGGAATATGGAATTGTATGTACCTACCTGTATACTTGCCCACACTGTATTGTGAGTAAATATTGGTAGTTGTATTCAATCACTGAAGGATACCATGCAACACCTGAAGACTACTGCCAACTGCTTTGCTCTTGTCATAGTGTGTTAAGCAGTTGGTACTACTCTTCAGGATGGTGGGGCCAGCAGAAGGTCTGGCAGCGTAGTGGTCATGAGATGGTTGTTGGGACGCTGAGCTGACCCTCACTAGTGGCCCGGCGCCAGGGGGTTTATCTTCTTGCTGGACTTCTCAGGAACCATTTTTTTTTACCCCCATTTCATATTTGCATCCTCCTTTTCTGAAGATAAAGAAATTATTTTTTAATCAGAGATATTTTATATTGTGCATTTCTTCATTTTCGAGTTTTGTTTACAATATACTTCATTTCAGTGATGAGTACAGAAACTTAATTTATGTTTTGCCTAAGTGTTTCGTCCCAAAATAATTGTAAAAGCAAGTGCAAATGCTGTTATTGTCAGTTTCCTGAGGCGTCCAACAGTTGTCATACATAGGCTAAGTGCAGTAATAACCCTCCCTGAGTTGGAAGCTTGGGCAGTTCCCACTGTCCGTCCTACGCTCTCTTTATATCACCGTTAATCATTATTCTGAATCGTATTACTTGAGCAGGATAAACTGGCTATGCTTCAGTGTGGGTTACACTTCATACACATACATTGCATCAGTAAGTAATGGATAAATCTTCTATTCCTAAAAGAACAGTAATATGTAAATTATGTTGTTCATGTATCTTGTATTACAGGTAAACATGTAGCACAAGGAAACATGCACCTACTGAAGTTTACCCAGTGTATCCTGTATGCTCATTCAGTGGAATGTACAATATTGTTCAACAATAGTGTGTTATGTTCTAAAATGTATTCCATGATTAGGCACAATAATAAAGAAGTTACTCTTATTATACTTATCAGTTCACTGTAATCTTTGATGGACACTGATCCACTTGGTGGTATGTTAAGTATAGGTCACCAGTTAACTTATAACATGGATCTTACCTGATATTATGGACGTGTGTGTTACTATCATGATGTAGCTATCTAGGTAACTGGTCTTTGTTGCAATAAATAATCAAAAGGTCAGCCATTCATATCCCTGGTTGACATAAAGGCCGGTCCTATCTGTTATGAATGGATTGACGTGCTTGTTAGAATCTGCTTCAATGGTTTATTGATGGCTGACCTTTCGAGAGTAGTCTTACACTGATGATGACCCATGTAAGTTAGTAGGAGGCAATGTTAGTGGCAACAAGGATACATTGTTGGTAAATGTAGGTGTAAATTGGAAAGCCTTGGCAACAGGGCAGATAATGTTAACAAGCACTTGATATAATTACAGAGTCTGCTTGTAACACTGCCCCACTGTCAGGGCAATAAGTGTTTTAGAGTAGCATTTTAATGCTTTTTTCACTTCTTTCTTTTTTTAGTTTATTTTATCTTATTTTTAAGTAGATGGTAAAATGGTGTCGTTATACTTAGTTGAAGTCTTGAGCTAGATGGCTCCTAGTGATGATTGCAGCAGGACATGACAAAAGCTCTGTCTGTCCTTGGATCATACTCCTGGTTTGTGCCACACTATTTGTTTTGCCTCTAACAGTAATTCAATAAAGTTTGAGTGACCAAATTGAAAACATGCAGACAAGAAGTTCAAGCAAAGATATAAGGTGTTCAGTGCAGATTATTGCCAACGGGTAATTACTTAGATATTGACTTTAATTTTTTTGGATAAATTCTTTATGGTATAATCCCTAGTCAGCAACCCAAGGTACTTAATTTAGGGCTTTAATGATGGCAAATGTTATAAATACTGAACATGTCCTTCACTGCAAGCAGAAAACATGACATACACACAACTTTTCTTGAACTTCCCATCTACAGACTTGGCTTTCACTCACACACCCTCCACCAGCAGCCAGAGAAACTACTGTAGACTACAATAAACTACATAGCCAAACACTTTGGGCTACAGCATGTAGAAACTCTGCTCATCAACCATCATGATGATATTTGTATCATTCAAGGCAGGGTTCTTTTTTTATGTAGAGAACACCAAAAATATTTTTATTAGTTGTATATAATATTTAGTAGCAGCTTGCATTCTTGATAAAACAGTGGATACTTGAAGCAAGTTTCAGTATTCACTGTACTTTCACAAGTGAGCGCCACTTGTGTACTTTTTCTCTATACGTCTCACGTCTTTGGCCAATGTCAGTGTTGGTGCTGGTCATGACATTCCCGGGTCCCCAGGCAGCCCAACCCAAGTAACATGGTGTGGCATTAAGAGACATCCCACTCAGTAACGACCTTAGTAATTTCTTGCAAAATCCCTTGGAAGTAAGTGTACTATATAATGAAGTGTTTATCTTGTCATGCAGTGTTTACCTTGAAAACTTTAACATGAATTTTCTGCTTTACATTTACATGGCAAACTGTCTTCATATAAAGGAACATGCAAATCTCTAATTCCAGCACATATGAGTTCCCTTGTAAATAACTAAGTATGGCGAGTACAGTATCAAGAACTATTTGTCTGGGCAGAAATGTAATGTTTACTGAAATTGGCAAACCCGTATATGAAAAATGTAGTGGCGCTCAACTCAATCTTTGTGTTAGAAATGTTTGTGCTCCATAAAGGTCCAGTTTACTTGCACTGGACTAAGCTATTCCTTGTGGAGAAGGGGGTTTTAAATACGAAGCTCTGTTCTTAGCTGAATACTATTTTCCCATATAGGACTGAATAATAGTAGTGATTTTACTAGAGAGAAAGCCTCTTATCTTTCACTGAAAGTTGATTGTCAGTATTCATGACTTGGGGGTAATTCAAATTTTCTCTATTTCCTCAGTAAACAATTTTTGATAGCTATTCTCCTATGCTAGGCTTCAATAAACAGTACTTACCTGCTTCTTCCTCAAATTCATACCTGGTATATCAGAAAAGATAACTGTAAACACTGCATGGCACTCAAAAACTCACTTTGAACAATATATTTCCTTCTGGTGTGGTTGGGACCTGTTATTACATAATGTCTTGCCGAAGTGCAGCGTCATTGCTAAAGTCACACCAACCTCACTTAGTGGGGGGATATGGTGCTGGTCTTGTTTCAAACTAGTTATACTTTACTAAATGTCTACCAAAGTAGGCTTGGCAGTATTGTCTGGTAAGTATTCTTTAGTGAGTCCTGCACAGCAGGTGAGAAGTTATCTACAAGAATTTATTGAACCAAATTAAATTATCTATTTCTGGTATGAACACTTGGAGAACTTAACAAATTGGGCTGGGGGGCGGGGGGAGAGACACTCAAGTATTTACCAATATTTAAATATTTCCAATGAGTGTCAACAGGTGAGCTTGGGAGGGAGGGAGGGGACCCCGGAGGTGCTCAAGACAATTGGAAGACCAATATTAATTTGTATATTGTTCAGTAAAATTATTTATTAATAGTTTGGCTGAAGATGTGCACCCAGAGTATACTTTACTTCAAACACATGAGAATATTCACCCAAAATACAGAATCCATCTGATCATGCCAAGAGATTACAGTGTAAAAATATACTACTTTAACTTGTATAGGCTCAACAGTACAAGTTACACCACATGAAAATACTAAACAAAAACAAAATATACTGCTAAACAGTCATACTACATGCAATTCTGGAAGACAGAGAGGTCAAGGGTGACATAATTGCTTATAACACACCACATACAGAAATGAAAAATAACAAGCTTTTCCTAATTTCCTTTTTTTGTTTTGTTTGCTGAAGTACTAGCTTCATGAGGTATTTCTTTAATTCAAGTTCAAAGCCAACTTGGTACAAAGCACGATTGTACTAAGGTAAAGCAAGCCTGCCAAATATGTAGATTTTCCCGAGGGGCGCACATCCCACCACCCGTCACAGCCAGTGTGGCAGCTCCCAGACTGCTGGGGTCACTCCATAGCAAGTGGGATTCGATATATATATCTTTACCACACATCCTGTATTCATCATAACTTGCAGCAGACTAATCTGTAAATATTTGCATAACAGTAGGATCGCTTTTGGGAACCTTTGCCCACTGGTGGTGGTGGTATCAAAGTCGGCCTCAGGGTACAGCAGTAGTGGGCATGCTACCAGTAAGGGCAGGAGTCAGGGTTCCTGATACTGCTCTTGGTGGTGGCTGGTGTTTGCTGCTGCTGGTGTTAGCAGAGTTGTGGGGTGGGGGTGTGCCCCTCACTCCTCCGTGCCAAGCGTGGTTGTGTCTGAGGCCGCGTGAGTGTGACGTAACCCGTGTGTAGTGACGTCCACCTTGGTGTAATGTCCCCACGTGCAGGCCAGGGAGGATGTCCTGCCCCACCCGGCCCGACGCACGCTCACAAGCAATACTGACCTGTTGCTCAGGTTCACCCGGCCCTCCCTGGTGCACCCACCTGGACAACTAGGCTGTTTAAATGGTTTTATCTCTGATGATAAGTCGTTGAAATGTCGTTGCAAAAATGTGCTTGTGTAGAGAATGTTTATTACTCTTCTTGAAATCGTCCCATTAGAGTGAATCACTTGATGCATATCATAGCACTAAGGTATACTGTGCCAGTGAGCCAGTACCACTGGGACTGTGCTGAGTTGCTGCCATGCAGCACAGCGCCTCCAGCGGCTGTTTGATGTTCCGTCCGAGGGCGGCAGCAACAAGATGGTGCTATGCACCATTACAGGGCAGTTACTTGCAGCAACAGCCAAGTGGTAGCATGAAATTGGTGCCACTGTGTGAGACTGGTGGTGTACAGCAGGATAAAGGCTTTGTGAGGGGAATTGTAATTCAGTGTTAGTGAAATGGAGTTGTGTTATGGTGCGGCCCACTTGTTGCTGGTTGTGGCGTGGCCTCTGGATCAGCTGTGCTCGGTGGCCACATCAGTGTGGCTCCCGGTCCAGCCAGCACAGCCCTCACACCCACACCATCCCTTGTTCCAGGATTGCCGAGTTATTTTAAAATGCATAACAAACATGATATTATAATTTTCCCTTAATCCATATGTTGTTTGTAAGAATTTTAAGGAATAAAATGAATAATACTTTAGTATAAAAGAGAGTACAGAGACTTTGATTTTCATGTGGTGTCCTCATGTAGTATGGAAAAGACTCACTGATAAAAATTAAGGGTAATTCTATCTGAAAAATATGAAAACTAAGTTGCTAAAATTAGTGGTTATTAAACAGAACTGCAACAGCAACTCATATGATGATGTACTTATTTTATTTTTGCTACCTCTAGATTATTTTACTCAAATCTATGTTCTAACCCTTCTGGTCAGAAAAGTCTCCCAAGTCATAAAAAAATCCTCTGGAGGTAGCCAAACATAAAATACATCACTAGACTGAGGGGGTTAAGTTTCATAATCTTATAAAAGTCGTTCATTTCTTTAAAATTTCTTTGCTGCATTTGATGCTTTTAAGTGGTAAAATTAATTTTAAACAGGGTGTCTCTACAAAGAATATTTGTAATGAATTGCAAGAGTTGAATTCTACCAACAGGTCATCATGTGAAGACTGAAAAATGCTGAGAAGGCGAACATGTATGGGCGCAGTCATTTGCATGAAATATGTTTAAATAAGCAGAGCCATGGGAGGGAGAAGAGGGGGTGGGGGAGTGTGTGAAATTATTCAAGACAATGGCCAGCACGCTAGGATATGTACAGTACAGTATGTATTTCTGCTCACACGAGTGCAATGGTGCACTGACTTAAAGCAACATTTTCTGCTGTAATAGTGCAGTCAAAATGTTTTTAATGACAAATACTTCACCTATACACAGGCACTCAAATCCTTTATTGTTGTTAAGACTATTATATGGGTATCATAAGCTTAACATATGATTTTGGAGATAACTGTGTGCTGCATAGTTAAATCAGAGACATACAAGGTGCTGATGTTTAAGTTACTATGCTGATAAAAATGTGGTTAACCCCTTCAATTCATTATTTTTATTTATTTTTCCTACCTCTAGATGATTTTTGTCAACTTTGGGAGATACCATCTGTAGTGAAAGAGTTAAACACAATCTTCCTTCAACCATTTACAATGTGATTTCTCTCCCTAAGCTGACTAAAATAATCTGTAGGTAACAACAAGGATAATAAAAATATGTAACCAGAGTGAAGGGGTTTATGGTAACACACCAGTGCAGACAACTAACCTGACAGTGACGAAGTGCAGTTCTGGTGAAGGTAAGCTCTTCTGAACCATTACAGCATGCTGTTCCTGAAAGAAAAATGAAAAGTACTTAGATTATGGTACTCAACAAATAAAAAAATTCAGATAAATATTATGACATTTCTAGGAATAATCTTAGAAAGGATGGTCAGTCAGTATTTAAAACTTCCATGGTCAGCATTTAACACCTTGACTGCATATTACCTACAGGAAGTCTTGTTATAAGTAGCCTTTTTATTTACTCCACAGTAAATTACAAAGAAATTGCCTACTAAAATTTTTATTAAGATACTAACAGCAGATTTTCTGTTTTCCCTCAAACTTACAGTACAGTACCACTTGAAAAAGTATTTTGGAACACATCCCTGACATTATGGCTACATGTATGTACTCTGCCAACGAGGAGACTACACATGGTGGCACTGTGGCATTCATCTGGGAGCCATACTACATATCTCCCAACACCACCACCATAGGAAGGAGGTTAGTCTGACCTGGACGAGGTGCTGTCTGCCACATGGGGGCACCGGTTCCCTACACAGTGTATGTATACTGTACTATACCTCTTGGATGGCCCTACAGAATCAGTTGCTTGCATGTGCTCAGTCAGAGTTAAGCAACAACAAGTTTTGTGTATTTTCATCATGATTAATGAGATGACTTTCGTCTTCCTAACACCTAGGTCACTAAATAGTAGCCAAATATGTTAACACGATTTGCATTCTGGCCACAAGTAAGGAACTGTGCAATTTATCCCACCTTATGATGTGATTCTCTCCTGCTCACAGTAACTCACTGCAGTCAATGGGGCTGATAACTTTTTTCCCCTTAGAATTATAATGTCATGCATAAGAGATGAGATGGTTTGGATGTGCAGAAAGGAGGATGAAGGCTTGGTGAAATGTGTGAATGTAGTGGACAAAGCAAGATGCAGACCTACAGCGATTAAATATGACATCCCACAACATGATCTCGGTTAAGTGATGGGAAGGAATAGGAACATGTAGCACGGAGGCTGATGTGGCAGGATGTACAATGCCTTTCTAAATGAATGGAATATGTTCTACCACCTGAATGCCTTGGAAAACCATTCATGCTGTACATGTTTTGTGAGACATGTTATTTGAATGCTGCTTATGTCTTCCATTCTATGACATACTGTGCTTTACTCTTGTTACTATCATGTGATATTACTTGGCTTGGGGGAGAAACCAAGCCATGATGGTGTGGTGTTAATGAAGACTTGTTGCTAACCCTTAGTGAAATTGATTCTCTCCCTAAATAAACAAAATTGTCTTTTATGCTGGTGAGAAAAACAAAACAATAAGGAATACAGTTGGGAAAGATGGAGGGAGGGGAGAATGAGTTCTCCCATTCTAAAACTAGATGACATCCTTCATAGTTTATTCTTACTACATTCGGAGAATTTTCAGTTGACGAGAGACTTCAAAGTGTTTAGATAAAACTAATATACTCCTTTCAATACAGGAGGCTTTTCCTACAGTAATTAAATTATTTTGATGACAATAACAAGAAAAATAGAAGAACATCACACATTAAGTGCTGGAGAGATGGATGTCTCCATGTGGTGGCACCAATGAACTGCATGGATCCACTGTCCGGGTAAACAAACATTCCTCAGCTCCCTCCCTATCCCTTAGAGCAGGATGGTGGACTACATGAAAAGGGCAATGTCAGCATAGACCCCTGGTTTCATGTCCAGGAAAAAAAAAAAAAATGCCTGTTAAAGCTCTAGTACTACCTGTATTCCCCCCCCCCCAGTTTCTCCCAATATGCAGTGCTAGATGTACTAATAGGTCCTTGTTATACTGTACACTGCCTCTCTCTCTCTCTCTCTTTTTTAATCATATACCAGTATGTGGTATACCTTTGCCATAGGTCCACAATATATTACAAAGAGAGTGCCTGTTTAAGTTCCACTGCAACCTATGAAATTAATCAACCAGTTTCCCTAAATTTACAGAACCAATGGTATGAAGGTGCTTGTGAGGACACCTTCACGTTGCAGGACCAATAAACTGTGTGGCTGGTTCCCAGGATATACAAATGACTCTCAACTTTCTACCTATTGAGAGCAGCTTGGTGGATTGCAGAAGGGCAACTACAGTCTGCATTTAATGGGTTCATGTTCCAATCAGCCTGTGACAACAACAACGGTATGGGAGAATTGTAACACCTTGGAAGACATCCGTGAATTACATAGAGACTACATTCTGAAAAACATCCCCTGATTACAAGGATACTGTAATATACTGGAGCACTTCCTTGAATTATGAAAAAAGACTGCCAATTTGTTTCTGCACGACACATTAACCACTGTATTATGATGATGTATTTGGTATTTTAATTTTGCAACTAGCAGACAATTTTATTTTGCATGGTAGTGAGCATTTTTCTTAGTTTAATAGGAAAAGTATATGGTAGGATACTTATTGGCAGAGTTAGGGAAATAACAGAGGGATTACTAGGAGAAGAGCAAGGAGATTTTAGGAAGGGAGGAGGTTGTGTAAATAAGATATTCATCCGAAGGTCTTTAGTAGAAAAGTTTCAACAGAGGGGAAAGAAGTTGTAAGCAGCCTTCATGGATTTAGAGAAAGCATATGACAGAGTGGATAAACAAGGAATGTTGAAAATATTAAGAATATATATGGAGTCTATGAGAGGCTGTTGAATGCCATGAAGAATGTGTATGAGGGTCCAATGGCTGCAGTGTGTGTGGATTGTGAACCGAGTGAATTCTCCATTTGAATGTGGGAATGAAATGGGGATATGTCATGTTTTCATGGTTATTCAGTCTGTATATGGATGGATTTATGAGAGAGGGTGGCATTTGGACACTTTTTTTCTGTTGTTTGCAGATGATACTGTATTGTTAAGTGAAGCTGAAAGGAAACTGTAAGGCTTGGTGAATGAGTTTGGGAGAGTGTGTTAGGAACAGAATCTAAAACCGAATTTAGGCCTTCGAGAAAAATGAAGTCACTGATTGCACAGTGAGGTTTGCATTCAAGTACAGTAAACCCTCGAGTGAATTTGAAGGAGGGAGGAGGCGAGGTAGGCCAAGGAGAAGGTGGAGAGATATGGTAGATGAGTGTGTGAGGAAGAGAAGTTTGGAAGTCCGTGAGGCTAGGGAACTGACAAGAGATCGAGCTGGCTGGATGAATGTTGTGAGAAGTGCATGATCAGGGATTTTGGCACCCCTTTTTAACCTGGCAGCGTACTCTATTGGAAACGTTTATGTGAAGCTACAAAACGTGGTGAATGTTTGTGGCGTATCCGATAAAGCCAGGATTCTGGGGGCTTGAATGGTGAGTGAATGGAAGGGTGGCCCATTGGATCGGGCAAATTTGGGCTATCTGGACGTTGCTACTCCTCACTCTACCCTAGGGTGGGAATGGAGGTCCGGATGACGATGATGATATAGCCAGACGTCATAATGCCATAAGGGGTGGCCGTTTGTCTCCAAGTCGGTTGTTGAACAGGGAGGGGCACTAACCCTCCACCAAACCCACTTGCTGACACGTTGGGAATACGTATGGTTGGTTATATCGTTACCACCCAGTGTTGTAAATGGTTTCCTGACGTACAGGGAACCATTTGGTTTGGCATTCAATGTAAAGCCAACTGAAAAGGAAAGAAAAATAAAAAGTGACAGGAAAGATGGGGGAAACAGGAAGAGAGGAGGGCAGATGCAGAAAGAGAATGATAAAGGTGAAGGAAGATGCAGGTGGCACTATACCAAGCAAATGGATGTGATGGTTGCCACCACCTACCATTACCCATTACAAAAAATAAATAAATAAAAGTAAAAATAATAAAATTAAATTCAGGACACTATAGAGGCTAAACTATGGCAAATGTCAACCTGAAATCTGATATCAATGCACATACAGTAGTACCTCATTTATCCAGACATGTTCATTATCCAGACGCTGGACCCTGGCTCTATTAAACCATTAACTGAATTTACTTGCTATTATCCAGACATAAAAGTTCCCAAGAACTTCGGCTGGCCAGCCAACATGTTCAAACATTCGGTATTGTGGCCAGAGGTCGAGCCGTGAGCAGGAAGTAGGCCGTAACCCACAACCAGAGCTAAAATATCTGTCTGCCCCTGTATCGAGCGGTCAAAGTCATGCGCTCATCCGATCACTCCTAACGAACTTTCAGTATCCGAGTAATATGACCATAATCACAAACAATGTCAAAAGATCTGCACGCATCCCTACCGGATGTCCAAAATTGCACAGCCACCAGGCTGTCTTTTCTAACTGCCACTGAGATTGTAACACAGACCGCAAGCCATGAGCACATGTTCATTAACAGCAGCCGTCCACCTCTCTACTGAACATCCAAAGTCACCCAGTCACTGGGAGCTGTGTTTCCGCATGGTGTCTAACAGATCGCAAGCTACAAGTAAATGTACGGTAAAAGCACCCGTCTGCCTCATGACAGAAGGGTGAAAATCCTGCCCACAGCTTTGCTTCTCCCCCTCTCCCGTCCCTCCACCGTATACTCCTGGCTTCCCCCTCACTCCCTACGATCCTCTGTGGTGATAACAATGACTTGGGAGTTTTTATATTTATTTTCTTGCGATTTATTCAACTACTATTGGTCGTATCGAAATTCCACAAAATCCACGAGAAAGCTCCTGAAATTATGCATCTAGACATATGCTTAACTCTTGGAAAGCGCTGACAAAATTTTGCACTAGGATGGTGGGAACTCTTGAACACTATTCTCACTGCATTTCTATACTTTTACTTATCAGTTGTATGTGTTTTTAGTACCTTATCTTATAAACAAGAGCAAAGATGATGGTATACCAATTGTACCAGTATTACCAATTTCTGGTGGCATATTTGTCCGTGCAATTTTTTTTTTTCACCCCAGCAAACAATCATTCATCACAGATAACTGATTTTCAAAGTGTCTTCAGGTTTTTTGTGGATTTTTGTTGTTTATGCATTGTTTTCCTCACGTTTAGCATTAATATGGATAATCCTATGTGTGTTTTGATGTCTCAATATGGCAGAATGACTGGAAAACAGTGCCAAAATTAGGAGGGGTACTGTACATACAGCAGTGTAGAGGCAGGGTAATAATAATAATAATAATAATAATAATAAACGGTTTATTAATAATGCAGTCCTGGGACTGAAAATTTGTACAGGGGGGTGGATTATATACCTTATTCTAGGAGCTAAAACTACCTAAATCTAAGACTTAACATGTAACTACGGTCTACTGTACATTGTTTATGCCTCGGATGATGGTGGGGATGGCACTTCGTCTGTACCTATCCGTGCGTGGGGCTTTCAAGGGCACGAGTTTGTTCGTGTGCCTCGTTGTTCTAGTGGGGGGCGGCGCGTCAGGTGGGAGGAAGTGCCGGTGTCGCTGACTGCTCAGTAAGCCTCCACCGAATATGGTGAGTGCTTGCTGGTATCTCTCGGCCAGCGTGGGCAGGCTCAGGCTAGTTAGGGCAGTGTTGTAGTTGACATATGCAGGGCCAAGGATGACTCTGCATGCCCTTTTCTGGACTCTCTCCAGCTGGTGTAGCTGAGTGGTGTTCAGGGAGGATGACCAAGCTGGAGAGGCGTAGACGAGTTTAGGGAGGATAAAGGAGGTGTACACTCCCCTGAGCTCGCTCGCCGGTGTTCCCAGAGACCTGAGCCTGCGCAGCATGTAGAGGCGGTAAGATGCTGCTTTCACCAC